>VAHH01000262.1:0-40685 GCA_013357305.1 Radopholus similis
TAAGCCAATGCAAGCTTAGCTTAAGCTTAAGTATATTCTATTTTTATTTAATAGTCTGGTCGAGTTGGGTCTGGTCGAGTTGGGTTCTGGTCGAGTTGGGTCTGGTCGAGCTGGGTCTGGTCGAGTTGGGGTGGACTCGAGTCGGGACAATTATTTGTGTCTTAAATTATTAACAAATTACAATCTTACTAAGGTTTTGCCAACTGCTAGAAACCTTAATTTTGCATAGTATCGATGTATCGAATATTAATTTAGCAAAAATTAATTAATTTTTGGGACAGCTGAAATGAATGACATTACTATTAGTAACAGCAGTGAGCAATCCTTTCCGTTTGTGGCCCTGAAGAAGTGTGCAAAACTTTCTCGATGGACAGACACAGAGATGGCCAACTATTCACGCCTATTTTTGCACCCACACTCGACACTGTTGCAACATCTGATAAGAGGCACAAGAAATTGGGAAGGGTTAACTTCCAAATCGATTCGTTCAGATGACGTTCGAAAGTGTGTGTCCGAATACGATGCCATGAACTCGGCGAAGATGGACTGTCTGTTGCAAGGCGCAGAGTCAGCACTGGCCAGATATCATCGCAAATTCTCGTGCGCCCTCAAACTTTCCAAATATAAAGTCTGCAGCGCCGAGGAGTGGGAGAGCCTGAACAGTGCACTGAGAACATATCAGGCTGCCGTGTTGAGAGAACCAAACCATGCGAAAGCCGAAAGGTTTGCACTACTTTTAAGATAAAAACTGGCACAAAAGCACATTGTGGATAAGGCAACGCGGATTAGTGTGTGTAGATAGTAGATACCCATTACCCAATTCCGGTTTAAAGCTTCATATGTCCAGTTCAATTTTCTTCCTATCCAGTTTTGGGTATCGACGGAAATCTTTTCAACGAAAATTAAAATTACAAAACTATTTAACCTACTTACTTAAAATGTCTCATCACTTTACTAGGAGGTACAATGAATTGGCCAAATACATGACATGGTGGATCGCCGCACTCTGCTGCCCATTGCTCAGTCCTGTCGAGACCAACTCTGCGACATGTTGCCCCTGGTGGGCTGGAAAAAGATCCTCCAGCGGGCATATTGTGCCTTTGTGTGGAACAGCGCGGCAATTGAGGACGTCCAGCCGATGAACATGGACGAATTCTACCAATGTCTGAAGGCGAAACAGCTTCCGATGTGTTGGCCAACCAAACAGGACGATGCCTCTGAGAATGTGGACAAAGATTGGATGAAGCAGTACGATGCCTCTGAGAATGTGGACAAAGATTGGGTGAAGCAGTACGATGCCTCTGAGAATGTGGACAAAGATTGGGTGAAGCAGTACGATGCCTCTGAGAATGTGGACAAAGATTGGGTGAAGCAGTACGATGCCTCTGAGAATGTGGGTTAGACCGGTTTTTAGACCAAAACCGGTTTGGGTATATAACTTTCTATAGTTTCGTTTTCTGGGGGAGGGGTCTGAATTTTTGAAATTGACTATGAAATTTGCCATAAACCATTCTACTTCTATTCATTCATGATGGTTTTAATTGGTGATTCTCATCATTTCCTAATTCTCTGAATTTCCTGCGACACATACATAATTATGTCGACTCCCATTTGGTGGGTGTCATGACTCATGAAAAAAGGACGATCGTAATTTTATAAAAGCTTTGGAAATTGTTTTTTTGAGAAATAGTCTTTTTTCAATTATTATTATTATTATTACTTCACTTTTTTCCCACACAGGTTTTCATACATCCTTTCATGGACGGGAATGGACGCATTTCTCGTTTGCTCCAAGACTTTGTGCTGATGAGCCTCGGCTACCCGCCGGCCTGCATTCGCGTCGAGCAAAAGCAGCAATATGTGGCCATCCAGGATAAATGGAAATCGGGCGTTATGGTGCAGGGCTCCTATTTATGCGACTTGGAATTGCGTCCATTTGTCCGCTTCATTTTCGCGTCGCTGGACAGAACGATGAACGAGGTAGGTTGGACTCGGAACAAGGTCGTTTGGGCGACGGAGGCCTTTGATAGACCATAACTCGGTTGAGAGGCTAAAAATTTGAATAAAATGCCATTGGAAAGGGCAAAGTATGCTCTATCCAATGATACAATCAGGCATCGGATAGCCCAAAAACTGGCCAAGTTATGGCCAAATGTTTGAAAAAATCAGGGATTTTTGGACTTTTTTGGGCATTTAGGCACATCTCTCACGCGACTTTCCTCCTTCAGATGATGATGGTGCAGCCCATTTCCGAAGTTGATCATCCTCCAGCTGCAGCTGATGAAGTGACGGCGGCGCACAAAATGCACACACATGGACGTCGTCGTTTGTGGGGGCGTCTGTTCAGCGAAGCTTTGCACGCGCTGGACCCGTGTCTGCTCCAGTACCGGCCGATGGGCGCTGAGCTGGCGGCCGAGTGTGCTCGAGTGGTCAAAGCGGCGGCAGCATCGAGCGACGATGGCACTGGCAATGGGTGAGTTTCTCGAAAAATCCAATTTAGAACATTTACATTTACGAAATGGAAAAATATTTGAAAATAAATGGAAAATTTATTCATGAACGCCAAAATATCCCATTTACGAAATGGAAAAATAAATGTCGATCCAAATTTAAATATAATTTCTAATTTGTGTTCATAGAAAATCCAATTTAAATTTCCATTTGTAAATTTTCATATGATCGATGAACGCCAAATTTCATTAAATATAGCTAAATCTAAATCTAAATTTTGTTTCGAGAAACTCGCCCAATGGCATCGCCACACTGATGAAGAGCGTGGGGCTGCCTGCCGAGCTGCTCCAGTACCGGCCGATGAGCGCCGAGCTGGCGGCGAAATGCATAGCAATAGCAATTGTAGACCGCTGTCGCAGAGCGTATGATGATGCGGAGGACGAAGAAGATTTTGCTGGGGGGCGAGCCTACAAAACGTCTCCGGTACGAAACGTCTCCAGTACGAAACGTAATTTTAAATTGACAAATTATAGCTCATTCGACGCGCCTCGATGAGCTGAGTCGAATGGTACCAAAATTAGGCCGATCCGACCAATCTGGACAAAGTTATGACATGTACAGTGGGCCCGCAAGTCAGGCGACTTTTGTTGACTCTTAGTACATACACATTCCCATCTTGAATCTAGACGATTAAAACAATGGATTATTATTTTGCAAAGTTGCTAATCCAAAGTTGTCCAAACGACGGGGTCAACCCAACTCGGCCAGGCTATTAAAATAAAAATTGGTAATTGCTTTTAAAGAAGTATTATTTAAAATAGGTTGCATTGCCAAAACTCAAGAATTTGGAAAAGACAGCGTCCCGTAAACGAAAGGCTGAACGAGGCGGTGAACGCGTGCCAAAAACATTGGCCGACATCAACATCCCGGAGCGGATCAGACGAACCAGAACAGCAATACCAGAGGACTTTGTATTGGCTGATACCGGCGCAAATGATCCACAACGGTTGATCATTCTTGGATCCCGGACCGATCTGGTCAGATTGTCTTCGTGTGCAACGTGGCTGGCTGACGGAACTTTCAAATCGTGTCCTCAGCAATTTTACCAACTTTGGGTTTGCTTTTTCTATTTTATTTTATATAGTTAGTAACTGTCTAGAATTATTATTTATGAATTATTATTTAATCCTATTTTTATTTAATAGTCTGGGCGAACGGGGGGGGGGAACTTGGGGAACCTAATTTTAACGAAACACAAAATACAGAACCGACCCCTACCGTTGAATGTTTTAATCGATGGAATTCTTCCAGACGGAGAGGCAGGCCTCACTTCTCTTTTCGTTGATGTCAGCTGCTATTTATTGAATTTTGCGTCGTTTATTATTATTACCGCCATCTCAGCAACATATAGTTATGTCGCAGGAAATCACTAGAATCAGGAAATCCTGAGAATTTCTACACAAACATGGGGGAGAACCGAATAGAAGTAGAAGTAGACTAAGAGATAGTTTATGGCCACTTTCATAGTCAATATCAAATATTTAGGCCCCAACAACATGAATCTTAAAAGTTATAGACTAAAACCGATTTTGGTCTTAAAACCGGTCTAACTTGGTTCGACTTTGGCCTAGCGAGCTGATGATAGGTTCATTCGATTCCCCATGGTCGATTTCCTTTGTGGATTTCAATTTCCCATGGATTTGAAACCTTTAAACCGGTTATAAACAGTTTCTACGGATTTGGTACACATAAATTCTCACTATTTCCTGATTCTCAGGATTTCCTGCGACATAAAAAATGCAACAAGTTAAATAATTACCACCTGCCTTTTCTAAACGAACATTTTTATTATTTTTTTGTCTTACTTTTGCAAAACTCGTCCATGAGCAAATTGTTGGGCGCGTAGGCGCGTTTCGCTAATATAAACGATCACGAGAAATAAGAGCAGAAATATTTTTTGCATTGGCACCTCCCTTTCTCATTTGGAGCGGGATCATTTGATTAGTGTGTTCACAAAAGTTAAAAGTCATTTTTTGCCTTTCTCCGTTCAACTATGTGCTCCATAAAAGAGCCGATTTGTGACTGAATTGTCCATTTTGTCCCTTCGCACCTTCGAATGGCCCGCCTCATACCTGATGCACCACCACGCATGCATTCAGTGATTCTTTTGCTCCCCATTCTGCTGTTTCTGCCGACTCCTTGCTTCAGTGGGGATGGTAGGTGCACCGTTTGTCGTGCGCTTTCCCTAATTGTTGGCCGTTGTTCAAGTTCTGAACGACGTCCAAGCCATGATTTCTGCCTTCGGATCGATGACGGCCCCATTTTCCGAGCTATTGCCAGAACTAGCAGCCGATTTGCTGATAGCGCCAAAATTCTTGGGCGTTTTAGGCCCGATTGCGAGTCTCGCAGCCACAGTGATGCACTTTTATGTTAAGGTAGCAGCAATCGCAATGGACCTTTTATACAGTTTTAGTGCCAATTCTCAATATTTTATTATTTTAGCCCGAAAGTTCTGAGTACAAAGCCATTGTCAAATTGCACTCCTTTGTTGCCGAGAGCTTTAGTTCTCTCTCGGCACAAATAGACAACATCGGCAACGAGTTGAACCACATGTTGATTCTGAACGATTATAACATTGTAAGTGCACAAAAATGGAATGAATTGGCCAAACAACAAATAAATATCTCCCATTCACTCACTGTGCCTGTAGCAAATCACACTGCGCGCCAATCTAATCGAGGAGACTTTCAAGGCTGTGATTGATCCGCTCAAAAACAGAACTCAATGGCGCCCTAAATTTGTTCGCCTCTGCACGGAAAGCGATGCGCCGCTAAAGGCCTTGGAGGTGAGTTGGTTGGGCCTATTTGACACTAAAACTCGGTATTCAATGTTTTCCTCAATAAGTGGATCAACATTGTGGCCTTCCGATCCAACTAGAGAAGAGGATCGCATTTTCTCTCTTTCGGCAGGGTTGTTTCGAGAAATTGAACAGCACATCATCCAGTTCAATCGTTTTGCTCCCGGCTTTGAGCAATACAAAAATGCCAAAAACCGTGGGTTTTGATCGAATAAAATTTAAAGTGAGGTGGACTTCGACAAAAGCAATGTTTTTTTTTGAAGGACTCATCGGATTGCTCACTCAATTGCCGGACAATTTGGCCAACACCACAATGGAGAAGATTCGAGAACGTAATCAAATTTTTTTGAATTATGTGCCTTCTATAGTTATTGTGCCTTCCCAGGCGTCTTCTACGATGAAGAATCTGTCTACGCGACACCGTTGAATTTGGTCCACTTGATCAATTCATTTGTTGCGGATATCACTTCCAAGTCCAACGAAACGACGTGGGAACGTTAATAAAAAACTTAGCCCAACATTTGTTTTACAGTTGCATTCTTCGTTCTACTCTCCACGGCAATGATTATCGAAGACAACCACTGGACACCATTGCCAGCATGTTGCGATTCGACACAGTAAAATTGGTAAAGGCCTCCTTTTTATTGACTAGATCAAGTTTTGATCGTCTATTTTAACCTATTTTGGCATTTTTGCCGATTTTTAGTTATTTCCGCCACTCGATCCCTGCCTAGCCATTACCCTCATTCAATTCATTCTGTTAATCTAGGCCCTGATTGCTGGCGTATGTGCGAACATTTCGCATGAGAGTGAGCCTGACATTGTGAGAGCAGAACTTGGTCGAATTGGTTCCATCCTGGTCACGACATTCACCAAAATGGGCGATTGGATAGCGAAGGCTTTGGTATTGTGTGTTCAATTCTCCTAGTCCTAGTCGCTTTAAAAGTGCATTAACTCAACAGGCACTTGCCTGGCCGGACGTGATTCGTGAAGCTGCTGTTGCGGCCATCGGCCTGTCCGAAGTGACCAAATACCAGTACGGAGAGGCAGCTGAAAGAGTGCGCTGGGCACTGAACGAAAGGGGGCCAAGCACGTAATCGTACAATATGAGGGGTCGGAAGTTCAAATTCAAACAAGCTGTGTTTTTTAATTTTAGCGTATACCATAACACAATTGTCTCGTGGAAATGGGAAACAATGTACAACTTTTGGGCGCCATGCGACATTCAGAACTGCTTAAAGATTGAGAATTACAAAACCATCAACATTGTCATCGCCAAATTTCAACGCTCGGATGCATTTGAACGACTGGAACAAGCTTCGAATTGGCTCAACGCGACCCAAAACAACATGACCCTGATCATCAAGAAGGAGCTTGAGTAAGAATTTAGAAAATTTGAAACGCATTTGAAACGCATTAAAATAACCATTACAGTGCCGATACTGGTGCCGATCTCGGGCAAATTCTTTGGCAAATAAATTCAACACTTGGGCACATCGAAGATCCTTCTCTGTTCCTCCAGGTGCAATTTTGTAATATTTTATACGGAATAGCTACCTTTATTTTCAGGTTGTGTTTCTCCGCTACAACAAATATTGGGCTTCCGAATGCGTGATCGACTATGGCATCGGAAACAGCTTTGTTCGAGCGCAACGTAAATTGAATTAGAACATGCTTATCCAAATCAGTCTCATTTCTCATAAGTCATAATCTCATAATTCATAAATTTGTTCCATAATTGGAAAGGTCAGATTCTTCGAATGCCATTCGCCAGCTTTGCGATGAGATGCCTCATACTTGCCTACCGTCATTTTTAGTCTAAATGCCCAAAACCTTATCAGTTCTGTAAGGTATAAATTGATTTTGACATGATCACTTGATCGAATTGTTGATCAGCAGCAATCAAAACATATCTCCTGCAAAGAAAGGGTGGGAAATTGGAAAAGTGGACACAACAAAAAAAACAGTGCTCCACGAACACCCCCAACTCGTTACAGGACAACTCGTTACGCCCAACTCGTTACAGCCCAACGTGTAGCCAAGTAGACTTTTTAGTTTAAGCCAAGGCAAGCTTAGCTTAGCTTATGTCCAAGCCTAACGTGTAGCCAAGGGGGCTCTTTTAGCCTAAGCCAAGGCAAGCTTAGCTTAGCTTAAGCGTAACGAGTTGTCTTGTAACGAGTTGGGATTTTACGTTTTACCTGCTCCACTCCACACCCACCCATCATGCCCCCGGCTAGTTCTTCCGCCCTCATCATGTCTCCACCAGTGCCTGGATCCCCAATCCCCTGCTGCTGTTGTCCATTCACGTTGTCTGCCGGATGCACCACACAACCTTTTCTTCGGCGCTCTTCGACCCAATTTCTGTGTGGATGATCGCTGCGCATCAACAGCAGCAGCAGCAGTCTGCTCCCCCACAAAGCGCCATTCCCCCCATTCTCCTCTCTCTCCATTGACCTTGGCTGCGGCAAAAGGGGGAACGATGACTGCTGGGGGAGGTGGGAGGCAATGATGGGGGATGGGTTTGCCGCCAACCGGGGAGAACGGAGATGGACGCGACACGAGACAAACGGCGGCCGGCGGGAGGAGGGGGCACAGGGCAGCGAACGGGACAGCACAGCAAAGGCGAAGCACAGATCACCAGCCAGCACGCATCGATCCGATTTCGGTCCGACGCCCAAACACGCGCACTTTTCGATCGCACAAAAGAACAAGACACAAACAGCAACAACAACAGTGGTGTTGTTTTGCGCGCAAAAAACAAATGACGCGATGATCCCGCGCGCATAGCCAACCATTTCCAGCTGTCCAGCTGCTGCCCGCGCCCAGTCGCCTTTGCACCGCCGAATGGTAGTGCGACATTTGCGGAACTACGCATTAAGCTTAGGCGTAAGCTACGTTTAAGCTAAGCTGTTTAAGAGTCAATCTTTAAGCTAAACTAAGCTAAGTTTAAGCTAAGCCAAGCTTTAAGCTTTCGTTTAAGCTACGTTGTTTAAAAGTTAAGCTTTAAGCTAAGCTATGTTTAAGCTAGGCCAGGCTTTAAGCTTTCGTTTAAGCTAAGCTGTTTAAGAGATAAGCTTTAATCTAGGCTAAGCTGTTTAAGCTAAGTAAGCTAAGATTTGAACTAAGATAAGCTTTAAGCTTTCCTTTTGGGCTAAAGTAACTTACTTGGCCACACGTTAAGCTTAGTCTTAAGTTTAGTTATGCTGCTCAACTTGGCTTTAGCCCAAGCTTAAGCCACCGTGATCCGCAAATGTCGGACCGCAAATGTCTAGTGCCCGAATGTGTTGTGTGTCCGTCCCCCATTCCAGTCGCGCGGGTTCCTCTCCTCGTTTCCCATTCTTTTTCACTTTTCCCATTATCCCCGCTATCCCCGCGCGGAGACCGGTTTGTTCCGGTCCCTCACAGTCTCCTCCTCCAACAGCACATCTCGCGCGCCCACATTTGCATTTTTCCACTGTCCAATTGGCTGCACTTCTCCCGCACCCTCCGTTTTACTGCTGCTGCTGTTCCCCAACCCACAGTCGCGTCCCTTCTCCTTTCCGTCAGCTCCTTTCTCGCCTTTCGATTTCGCACACAAAGGCACCACTACTCCACTCAAGACTCAACTCTCCGCCGTCGCTGCCGCCGCTATCAGTGCCCATGCATCTGTCCGTCAATCCGGAGTGCGCAATCGCTGCCGGCCGCCGCCGCCGCTGCCGTCCGGGGGACGAGGTTAATGCCGAATTGTGCGAGCAGAAGAATGGGGCAGAACTGCACGCGCCCCCACTGTTGTGTGGGAGGGGGAATTCATCCACCGAATCGGGAGCAGCCAGCCATCCAATCCATCCAAATGCCACCTCAATCCGCTGCGCTCACCCATCGCGGCGGCGGCGTATTGCCCGCATTATTTTGTTGCAGCGAAAGCAGATGCACCACCAAATGGTTGTGCGGCGCAGCACATCCGCCCCCAACCCCACATCCCGCGCGATTGCGCGTTCTTCGTTCTTGTGTGTGTGCTTCGAGCATTGCGCGAGCACACATCACATTGCCGCCTTCACAACAATAACAATGCACCAATCCATGCTCTGCCGCCAACACTCACTCAATCATTTGCTTGCTCATTTCTCGGCTTTTGCTCGTCGCCGCCCCATTCCCTTTTTTGCGGCGTCCATTGCGCCTCACTCGCGGGGAGCGATCTAATCAATCCTCGTTTCGCTTTTGCACAGGTCCCCCCACTGGAGCGCAAAAAATGGGCAACTGCCTGGGGCCGCAGTGCGGCCGAAGAAAGGTGGGCGAAGGACTGACTGGTGCTATATCATCTATTAAAAAGTGCAAAATGTAAATTGTCAAAAGATCATTTAGCTTTACCTAGGTAAGCTAAGCTTAGCTTGCTTAGGTACTAATAAACTTAGCTTGCAAATTCTAAGCTAAGATTTAAGCTTAGCTTGCTTAGGTACTAATAAACTTAGCTTGCAAATTCTAAGCTAAGATTTAAGCTTAGCTTGCTTAGGTACTAATAAACTTAGCTAAACTTAGCTTGCAAATTCTAAGCTAAGATTTAAGCTTAGTTTGCTTAGGTACTAAGCTAAGTTAAATTCTAAGCTTAGCTTATGCTTAGGTACTAAGCATAAGTTAAACTTTAAGCTAAGCTAAGTTTACATTTTGCACTTTTAACTGATGACCTAGCACGGGACTGACTGACTGACTTGAACCTGAAACAAAAGGACTCGCAGTTCGGCACTGCCGGCGAGCACCCGTTGGCGACGCCGGGAAGTTTGCCGCCCGCCCTCTTGCTGCAGCAGAAACAGACGCAGCAAATGTGCTCGGACGGTGGGCACACAGCGCACTTTATTAAAACAACTAGGGACCGGACTTTTACGTATTTGCCGAGACCAGCCATTTGCGACATGCTTCGTTCGGTGTACACACTTTAAGCAGAAATTTTTGAGATGACAAATTAGTAAAAATTAAAATTACCAATAAAAATAAGAAATGGACGAAATCACCTCCAGACTGTTGGGCATGTTTGTTCAATTAACTCTTTCAATGTTTCAATCCATTCCCATATTAAAAATCCATGCTAATGGAGGCTTCAAAGGCATCAACCCAGTTAGTCACCATTGATTTTTTTTCATCGCAAATGTATAGCAAGACATAATTGTTGATAATATTAATACTACGCGTTAGGCTTAGGCATAAGCATAAAATAACTCACAAAAAAATCAATGGTGACTAACTGGGGGTCACTCGCTTCAAACCAAGCTAGTAAAAGTGTGTTTTGCGTACGATTTACATACACACTATGCCAAGTATCCAAAAAATATGCATTTATAATTTATATACCTTAAAAATCCGATCCCTATTAAATGTACCTAACAGTGCCTACTGCCTATCCATTAGAGACATCCCGAGATCTCGAATCTCGATCCCGAAAACCGAGATCTCAGACCTAAAATCTCGAGGTCGAGATCAACTCAATATCGAATATCGATCTCGATGTCGACTGAAATTCCGATCTCGGGACATCTCTACTATCCATCCTTCTCCGCTTCCAGTGTCCTCCTCGCTGCCGACCACGCCTTCCTCGCCGCTGGGCCTTGCCCATCCGGCGCTGCTGCTCAAATCGGTGATGAAGGGCAGTGCCGGAGGAGGGTCGCCCTGCTCCACCATCATGAGCGGCGGCAGCAGGGGCACAGCGGCTGCGACCGCCACCTATTCCCCGGGCGCCCTGTTTGTGGCGCTGTTCGACTACAGTGCGTCGTCCCCCTTGTCACAGAATAAGATTGGCGCCGCTAAATAAGATTTTACATACGCTATTTCTCTGTTAGATAGAGAGAAAAGAATGAGAGAGTGTAGAGGGCAGAGATATGTTTGTTGTGGTTAGAGAAAAAGAGTAAAAGAAAGAGAAAAGACAACGTTGGCAGACATGCAGAAAATCTTATTTGGCTAAAATCTATTTTAGCGGCCAATCTTATTTAGCGGCGACACCCTCTCTCTTTGGCATCGCATGCGTTCCCCCACACTTGCAGATGCGCGCACTGAGGACGACCTGCACTTCAAGAGGGGAGAGCCGCTGGAGATTCTGAACGACTGCCAGGGAGACTGGTCAGTGACTAAAACAGAATGGGCTCTGTTTTGAATCGGAGCGGCGGCTGGGGTGGTGCCCGGGGATGTAAACTTGATAGTAGACTGCAATCTATAAGTAACCCTAAAACCTTCAAAGACCATCTAATAATATGGTTAATTCATTACTCAGACAACGATAAAAAGCATAAGTAAAATTTAAATTTAAATGTAAAACTTAAGCTCACAAATTCAGCTTTAAAGGTATACAATCCAACAATGTAAGTGGCTCTCTCCCTTTTGTTGGAATTTTATTGTGGATAAATTATTATTATTAGAATGAAAAGTGCCACAGGACTTGGCTTAGATGGGGGACAACTGAGCAACCTATGACCAGTGTTGAAGTGACATCACTTTTTGCTAAAATGACAGTGACATTTGGGAAATCGATGTCACCAAAGTCACGTCACAGTCATAATTGGAAAATGGGGTGTGAAAGTGATCTGTGAAAGTGATCACAGTGACGTCACTATAACTGTCACTGTGACCCCTCTAAAGTGACGTCACTTCAACACTGACCTATGACAATACAAAATATGACGAATGATGAAAGCAAAGCATAATAACTTGAAATAGGCATTACAACAAAAATTGAGAGCAAAAGTAGAAAGTACTACTAAAAAGAAATGCTTCCTGCTAGCTTTTCATCATTGGTACTTACTTCATAAATTTATAATACTTTTTATAGCAACAAATTTAATCAAATTCTGGGGGTTTAACCGCTGCCGCTTCCCTTAATTCTCTTTGTCTATCCACAGGTGGTACGCGAAGAGTCTGCTGAGCGGCAAGTGCGGCTTCATCCCGTCCAACTACGTGGCCCGCGACAAGTCCATCGACGCACAGCCGTAAGGGCCCCCAACAATTTTGGGGATTGGCACCGTTTGAAAGTTTGAATGCTTCCCGCCTCCCAGCTGGTACTTCGGAAAGCTGCGCCGCATTGAGGCGGAGAAGCTGCTGATGCTGAGCGTCAACGAGCACGGCGCCTTCCTCGTCCGGGACTCGGAGTCGCGCCACAACGAATTTTCGCTGTCGGTGCGCGACGGCAGCGTGGTAAAAAACTAAAAAATCCCCCCATTCGTTCACACACAACAGTGTCCATTTTGTGCAGGTGAAGCACTACCGCATTCGGCAGCTGGACAACGGCGGATTCTTCATTGCGCGCCGCGTGTCCTTCGTCACACTGCAGGAGCTGGTCCAGCACTACCAGGAGGACGCAGGTTGGGTCGCATCCAGTGCAGCCCCAGCAGAGTTCTGGTGCCGTTCCGTTCAGATGGCCTCTGCGTCGTGTTGACGAAGCCAGCGGCCAAAGTTGAGGTCAGCAATGGAGGGAATGGGCGGTACTTTGGGTGACGACGTTTTGGCCTTTGGGTGACGGGTGCCTTTGAGAAGTAAAGTATTATAACTTGGCAATGGATAGAGCTAGAAGAGTGATTCCAAAAGTGATTGGATAGAGCCAAGGAAGCTCTACAAAATGGCATTTGAGCGGGAATTGATTGGCTCAGTTTGGGCCGAGTTATGGCTAAAAAAGGAGGGAAATCCATGTTTACTCCAAAACTCCCTTGATTTTTTTCAAACATTTAATCACAACTTGGCCAAATGTTAAGATATCCGGCAATTGATTCGACCCATGGATAGAGCTCACTTTGAGCTCTCCAATGGCATCAGAATCAAATTTTTGGCTTAAGTCTTGACCAAGTTATGGCTTCTCAAAGTCCCCCGTCGTCCAAATGACATGTACCGGGGAATGGGGAACGAAAGCGACGACAATGAATGATGTCAATGGCAGAGCCCCATGACGAGCACGTTCACGCACGACGACCAGTGGGAGATTGACCGGCGCAGTTTGCGATTGATGCGCCAAGTGGGCGCAGGACAGTTCGGCGAGGTGAGGGGCACGCTAACAAGACACAAAACTCCGAAGGCACCTTTGAACAAATGGCTGAGTGTTGTTGTTCCCCAGAATCCCCACAATCCAAAATCCCCACGCACTCTACTTTTATAGTACATAGTTAGACCTTAGTCGTTGGGCTTAGACTACTAGGCTTGAGCTTTTAAGTAGGCTAAACTATACTTGCTCCACTTGGTCAGACTTATATTACATGACGTGGGTTAAGCTAGACTAAGCTTTGGCAAACACAATTTACTTATATTTTGCTCACAAAAAAGACCTTTTTGCCAAGGCTTAGGCTTAGCTTTAGGCTTAGGCTTAGCCTATCTGACGTCTGGCCAATTGGAATGTTTTAGCCTGAGCCAATGCGAACTTAGCTTTGCTTAAACTTAGCCTGCGTGTAAGCCTAGCGTCTGAATGCAAGCTTAGCTTAGGCTTAAACTTAGCCTGCGTGTAAGCCTAGCGTCAAAACCAAGTATGAGGGAGGGTGGTGATTCTGGGTGGGGTCTACCCTGCAAATGGCTGCCGCCGCCAGGTGTGGGAGGCGCGCTGGAACCACTCAATGCCGGTGGCCGTGAAGAAGCTGAAGCCTGGCTCGACCGCGTGCGTGTCCGACTTCCTGGCCGAGGCGCAGCTGATGAAGCGGCTGCGCCACCCCAAGCTGCTGCAGCTGTACGCGGTGTGCACCCGCGAGGAGCCGTTCCTGATCGTGACGGAGCTGATGCAGGAGAACCTGCTCCACTTCCTGCAGGGCCACGGCCGCATGTGCAACATTGGACAGGCGGGCACACATTGATTTCGGAAACGATTAAATCGCTACCAAAAGTGGGTTGAAAAAGCCACACCAAATGTTTGCATCCAATATTTGACGCTGAATAACTTTGTTCAGAATGGTCAGTTCAGCCCAATTTTGGCACCATTCGATTCAGCTCTTAGAGAGACGCTTCGAATCAGCTATTTACTGCTTTTATTGGTGGGGTTACTATTTGGGCTGAAGAAATACATATATTTGATAGCCTTTTCAACTGCTTTTGGTAGCGAATTAATCCACTCGCTTTTGTTTTCTGGTTTTTGTGGCCGAAAGTGCCCATTGTCCCCCGCTGGTTCAGTTGGTGGACATCTCGGCCCAGATCGCCTCCGGAATGCGCTATTTGGAGGTGAAGAGGACACGCGTTCGAAATGCATACTTTTCCAAACAAATGCAGGAGAAGAACTTCATTCACCGCGACCTGGCCGCGCGCAACATTCTCATCTCGCACCCGTTCATTGTCAAAATCGCCGACTTTGGGCTGGCGCGGCTGATCCGCGAGAACGAGTACGAGGCCAGAGTGGGCGCTCGCTTCCCCATCAAAGTGAGGGGGACAGCCAATTGGGTGCTCAGAGTCCTCAGTCAAAAAAAAAATTTGTATCTCTCGAACTAAGGCATTCCAAACAATGATCTTGATATCATTTGATGGCTAATACTTGGGGCTATCTGAGTCCAAAAAGATTTGGGGACTCGCTTGATCAAGCCACAGAGTTACGGCCAAAAAACTTGCCATATTTGGCCGATAAGTGGCGCCAATTTCTTTCAAAAACGAGCAAGAATTTTGATCCGATTATACTAACGCCTATTTTGATATTTTTTGACTAACCAAATAGGCACCACTTAGGTATAGATTATAGATATTAGATATTTCCATTTGCCGCCCATTTTGTTGTGTTCCAGTGGACAGCGCCGGAGGCGGCCAACTACAACCGCTTCACGGTCAAGTCGGACGTGTGGTCGTTTGGCATTCTGTTGACCGAACTGGTCACGTTCGGACGCATCCCCTACCCGGGCATGAGCAACGCGGAGGTGCTGCAGAAGGTGGAGAACGGCTACAGAATGCCCTGTCCGCCCGGCTGCCCCATCGTGCTCTACGAGATCATGCTGCAGTGGGTGCAGGGCACAGGGCAGTGTTGTCGTGGTACCACTTTAAGAGTGGTACCACCAGAGTGGTAGTGGTACCACCTCAGTGACGTGACATCGGTTTTTTTGTATTACCACTACCACTACCACTTTATGAAATCCACTACACGACAACACTGGTGCAGGGAGGGGAAGAAATCGTTTTTTATTTTAAAGAGATTTTACACACTATTTTTCTGTTAGATGGGGAGAAAAGAATGAGAGAGTGTAGAGGGCAGAGATATGTTTGTTGTGGTTAGAGAAAAAGAGTAAAAGAAAGAGAAAAGACAACGTTGGTAGACATGCAGAAAATCTTATTTAGCTAGCTAAAATCTATTTTAGCGGAATATATTTTAGCGGCCAATCTTAGCGACATGTATACATTTAAAACTGTGAGCTTAAATAGATTGCAGTTTGCTGTCAAGTTTATTCCTTTATTCCAGAGACTAGAGGATCTGTTGATAAAAATTTAAAAACGAGATCATGCTGCAGTGGGTGCAGGGGGCAAAACAAATCGTTTGAGCGATAGGGACTGTTTGAGGAGCCGTAACTTGAGAATGGGGATTGATTCATAGTGGCACTATAGTTGAAAAACGTTTGGGTGGAATTTGTTCTGGAAAAAAATGAGGAAAATTGGCGATTCCCAGACATTTGTCCAATTGCTGGGCCACAAGGAAGCTGAACAGGCCGTTGGGGAGAGAGCACTCTTTTGGCTTCAAATTGGCGCCAGATTCGCGCTTTTTTGGCTTAAACTTTGGATTAAGCTATAGTAGTTCCTCAAATTCCCCTGTCATTTATAAATGTATATTTCGCAAGCAATTTCTCCGTTTGATAAAAAGATATGAGTGAGAGATAGTGCAGAGCAAGAGACAAAAAGCAGGGGAAAAGAGAACACGGTCAGAGAAAGAAAAAATCTAATTTACCTGTGACATTCATACTAGGTGTGTACCTAATTGACTTATTAGGAGAAAAGGGGCACAGTGGTTATACATGAAATGTTCGTTTGGCCAGGTGCTGGCACAAGGACGCGGAGAAGAGACCCACGTTCGAGACGCTGCAGTGGAAGCTGGAGGAACTGTTCACCAGTGACGGGTCGGAGTACAAGGAGGCGGTGATGAGCTACTGAGGCGCACCCACAACACATTCTCCCGGCACTGGGAGAAGCACCAAAGCAATGGCAAAATGGCAAATGGCATTGAACAAAACGGAGCACACACCGTTACCTCCACAACAGTCAATCCGGAACAACCAACCATTCTTCAATTTACATTTACATATTACTTATATAACATATATCCACCTCCCCTCAGCCCCTCATCATCAGCTCATCACATAATCGCACGTTGCAATGTCTCCCTTCTCTTTCCACCACCACTTTGTGTTCCATTCGCTTGCTCTTTTGCTCAACCACACCAAATTGAACGGGCGCATCGCGCACGCTTCAACGCCGATTGTTTCAGCGCCAGGCTGTTTGAGGGGCCATAACTCAGCCATGTTTAGGGCTAAGAAAGTGAATGAGATATCATTGGAAAGCCCAAAGTGTGCCCTATCCAATGACCTGTTCAGCTCTGGGTTTGGCCAAGAATTGGCCAAGTTATGGCCAAATGTTTGGAAAAATCGGCCAATTTCCGTTTTTTGGCCATTTCTTGTTCAAAGCTGGACCAAGCAATTCAGGCTTGGCACTGTTTTTGTAGAGCTTCCTTAGCTCTATCCAACGAGTCCAAATGTTCTCTATCTTAACTTCGTTCCTTATCGAGATATGTTCCATCAAACACCCTCTGGCGTTGAAACCTCCCCCAGCCCACCCAATCAATTGCTGCTGCTGTACAATTCTGTGAACACAATGGCCAAAGCGATGTTGTACACTAAACAGTTGAGTATATTTGTTTAATTTTTAATGCACATTCAAATGCATCATTCACTCCAATGGATTGGTCAACATTTTCGTTTTGCTTTCCTGAGTAACCCGCATCCGGATTCCGGAGTTGTTTGTTGTGTTTTCCCCATTCTGTTGCTGCTGCTGATCCACTCGATTGAGCTCACCAGCGCACAAACTGGATCCGCGGCGAGCTCACTGTGCCTGCGAGCAATTGGTGGTGGATTGGTCACAGAGCCTCGGCTCGGTACATTTCATTTAGGAGACGACGTTTGGGCGATGGGTGTCTTTGAGAAGCCATAACTCGGCAATGGATAGAACTTGGAGAGTGATCCCAAAAGTGATTGGATAGAGCTGTGGAAGCTCTACAAAATGGCATTTGGGTTAGAATTGATTGGCTCAGTTTGGGCCGAGTTATAGCCAAAAAAGCCCAAAAATTCCTGATTTTTTCAAACATTTGGCCATAACTTGGCCAAATATTGGGCTATCCGGCAATTGATTATATCATTGGATAGAGAATACTTTGAGCTTTCTAATGATACCAGATTCATATTTTTAGCTCAAGTCTTTATTGAGTTATAGCTTCTCAAAGGCCCCCATCGCCCAAACGTCGTTCATCCAAGCAACATGTTCCGCACTCGGCTCCCCCAGTCCCAGTGATTTCCTACTTTTTGTGCTCCGGGCACTGCCCCCACTGCCTCCGACCGAGGGACGCGTGATGCGCACTTCTGGCGGCGGACTCAACGCCTGCCCGGTGGGAAAAGGCGGCAGAGAGGGTCGCGGAGAGGGCGTCGGATTGGCCTGCTGGGCCATCGGACTGCAAAAGGCGGGGGCAGTCAAGCAGATCACAAATGCAATTTTGCTTTCAAAGATCATAAAATAGTGCTAAAAATTAGCTTTTCAATGAGATTAAGATTTTTGAAAATTGGTTAATTTTGAGAAAAGTTATGAGTGAAAATTGACAACAATTCGACCTCAGTTGGTTCAAAAAATCGTCATTTTGTTCATTTTTAACCGTTTTCAACAAACCAAATTGCGTTATAAAGGCAACAAAATGGGCTTTTCAATGACACCAAACAATCTCCAGTTTAGCTGCATTTGTTCAGCAGTTACAACAGTGCAAAATATGTGGAATATTTATTTGGTCGATGGCTTTTGCCGTTACCTGACTGCGATTGTGACCCGCTGGATGGGGCTGGCGCCGGGGAAGGGCTGCAACGAGGTGGAGCGCGTCATGAAGGGGCTGCCGGGCGGAGTGGTGAACGGAGAGGACAGTGCCGTCGGCGACTTTGCCCGCACGCCCGCAATGCACTCGTCCAGGTGGCTCTGCAGCAGGTCGCACACCAGCAGCGACTCGTGCACCTGAGAACGAGCAAAACGATATCTAACTCTAACTCCACTTCCCCCGTTTGAGCCATCAGTAGTGGGCTTGGACGCTGATTTTCGGATAAGACTTAAGACTATTAAAAGTGGTGTATAAAGCTTCCAAATTTTGCATAGCTTAGGCTAAAGCCTAGCTTAGCTTACGAATAAGCTTAAAGCCTAGCTTAGCTTATGACTAAGCTTAAAGCCTAGCTTAGCTTACGAATAAGCTTAAAGCATAGCTTAGCTTATGACTAAGCTTAAAGCCTAGCTTAGCTTACAACTAACTAAGCTTAGTAAGTTTTTTAGCCTAAGTCAAGGAAAGTTTAAAAGTATAGCCTTATAAGCCTAATGTGTAGGTCCGCAAATGTCGCACTACAACATTGGACTTGTCACAACTTTGTCTAGTATAGAATGATCGGGATCCGTCTATTTTTGATACTTCGATTCAGCTCCTCGAGACGCATTTACATTCAGAGGGCTTGTTGCCTCTTCAAGCCAACCATTTGGTGCCCACCATTTGCTCGTACACCTCCTCCGGGTAGAGGCAGTCCCTGCGCTGTCGCTCGTGCACCCTGCGCGGGTCCTCCACCACGGCCGCGTGCTTGGGCGTTGAGCGGGCCACGCGCTGAAAATGGGGCCCAAACTGTTGCGTCACGCGGAAAGGAAGGGAACGAATGCAGTTGGGGCGGCAATCCTAGGGGAATCTGGGTCCCGGACTGGGCGAGGCAGACTTCCATAACTTTGTTCAAAATGGCCAGATCGGCGCCCAATTTTGGTGTCATTCGACTCTGCTCGTTGAGACACTTCGAATGAGCCTATAATTTGTCGATTTGAAATTTTTGACCCGAAACTCCAAAAGGATTGGTCGATTTGAAATTTTTGACCCGAAATCCCCCAAAAGGATCCCCCCTATGGTTTTTGAAATTTCGAACCTCTCGAATCCGGGGCGGCTAAAAATGTGCGCCCTGATTTTGACTGCTTTATCATTTTTAGCGCACAAGAAAACCTGTGGATATGATTTTGGGCGAAAAAATTTGGTACTTAGGGAGTTTGGGACCCCCCATTGGATCGGTGGGGAGGAACCTATAACTTTGTCCATATTGATCGGATCGGCCTAATTTTGGTGTCATTCGACTCAGCTCGTCAAGAAGCGTCGAATGAGCTATAATTTGTCGATTTGAAATTTTTGAGCTGAAAACCCAAAAGAGTCCCCCCTGTGCTTTGACCCCGGTCTCAGGTGCCCAGATTCCCTAGGATCGCTGTTGGGACGCACCGGCTGCTCGTCGCCCAGTGCGAGCAGCGCCTCCGCAATGTGGCCCGGGTCGTGCAGCTGCAGCTCGCGCACGTCGTCAGCGGACATGTACACTCCGCCGCCGTGGGAGGAGGCCTTCTTGCCCCTTTTGTGCTCCTTGTCGCCTGCCAGCGGGAGGCAAATTAATTAAACATTTCCCCAACCCAACACAGCTAGAGATGTCTCCCATTCGCTCGCTTGTGATTCATTCCATCCCCTCATTCCTATCCCTCATCTTCCCATAAAAGAAAATGCTTGAATAGGAAACTAATATCAAAAGATTTGCAATTGGAATCCAAAAAATGTGTAAATGAATCGGCCGAACGGTTCAAACTTCAAAACGCTAAATATTTGTACCTATCTTGGTGTCTTGGACTGGACGACACGGTTCTTGGCCAATTAACTTTGGAAGGAATGAAGCTTGGAAATTTGTTTGCATGTCATTCTAAAGCCTGAGATGTTCTCTATCGAATGTATATTCCGTTTTTGAAAAGCTCAATTTTTGGCCAAGTTATGGCCAAAATTCTGAAAAAAGCGCCATTTTTGCAGTAGTTAGTTGTTTGACCACATAACTTGGCCAAAAGTGGATCAATCAAAATGCATGCTTTTTGGCCATTTTTGGCTTGTTCAAAGCTCCATCCGATGGGACAAATATAAAACAAATTGGCAGCTCCTTTCCTCCCACAGGTTATGACTCTCGTCGCCGAAATGTGAGGGGTACCCTCCAATTGTCATCGGTTAAAAAGTGCAAAATGTAAATTGTCAGGATTATTTTTTGGAGTTCTCATCAGTTAAAACAACACATATTGAGATCCAGCGAAACGGGTGATCGGGAAGGGAGCACCAATGTTCAAGAATCAAGATAGCACTTACTAGGGTTTTGCCTAAAAGTTTGAGCTTGACATGTCATAACTTTTTCCAGATTTGACATGTCATAACTTTTTCCAGATTTGACATGTCATAACTTTGTCCAGATTTGACATGTCATAACTTTGTCCAGATTGGTTGGACTGCCAAGATATTTGCCTACATCCTACATTTGCACTGTTTAACCGATGACCTAGCGCGTCCGATTCCATGTGCACGGTAGGCGGCCTTTACTCCCAAAAGGTCTTGTTAGAGAACGAATAGAGAGTGGGGGGGTCTGTAATGTTTCCGAGAGAGCGGCAGAGACTTTTTGGGAGTAACGACCTACAATCCATGTGCGCCGCCTCCTCTCCTCCTCCTCACCTCTGTTGTAGACCTGTTGGAGCGCGTCCACCGGGATCTTGCCGGTCCTCACTCCCTTGTGCAGCTTGATGCGTTGCGCGAAGCTGAGCGACTGGGGCTGTTGCTGTTGCGGCTGTTGAGAGTGGTGCCGTGCGACTCCGTTGGTGTGCCTGTGCTGGTGCTGTTGCACTCCATTCGGCGGCATTGGGGGCAGCGGCGAGTGCTGCTGCTGCTGCTGCCCTGTGGGCGCCATTTGGGCGGCGGGCTCCTGCGACTTGGAGGAGGAGCCGAACCTGAAAGTGCCCCGAATGGAGGGAATTAGAAAACGCCATTTCGGGGCAAAAATGTTGCCATCTTCTGCGCGCGAAGCCGGTCTGCGGCGAACTGGGCGCGGAGCTGACGACTTTTTTGGCGACGACCGAGTGTTGCGGCGGCGGAGGACCATCTTTTAAGGGGAAGCAATCCCATTAGAGGCCAAATGAATTGGAAAAACGTTCAAAACGGGGGCGCAGAAAGAGTGAGTTGGGCAGTAAACTATAAGCTTAGAACTGAGTTTTTAAGTCAACAAAGATAGGGTACGGAAATTGAAAATATAACATTTTTGTTTAACAAACAATTTGGACTGTGACATAGGGAAGAGCAAAACGATACTTTCTATCGTTTTCGATAAATCAGAGAGAAAGGGAATGCGAGGCAAACGAACAAAAACGATATCTTTACATCCGAAACCGATAATTAGAGAAGCAGAGGAAAATGAAAGATGACGTCTTACTCGCCAATCGAAAACGAACGGAATTTGCGTTTTGCTCTGAACAGGCACGTTTCAGTACCGAATGTTCCAGCGCCAGGCTGTTTGAGGGGCCATAACTCAGCCATGTTTAGGGCTAAGAAAGTGAATGAGATGTCATTTGAATGCTCAAAGTGTGCCCTATCCAATGACCTGTTCAGCTCTGGGTTTGGCCAAGAATTGGCCAAGTTGTGGCCAAATGTTTGGAAAAATCGGCCAATTTCCGTTTTTTGGCCATTTCTTGTTCAAAGCTGGACCAAGCAATTCAGGCTTGGCACTGTTTTTGTAGAGCTTCCTTAGCTCTATCCAATGAGTCCAAATGTTCTCTATCTTAGCTTCGTTCCTTATCGAGATATGTCCCCTCAAACACCCTCTGGCGCTGAAATGTTTGGCACTGAAACCACTCCCGCCCTTTTGCTCTTCCCTACTTGTAACATTTGAAAATGTTCGATTGGCCCGATTTTTTCCCAAAAAGTTCGACCACACCTTCGTCTTTGCGCCACTCCTTGCCCGCCTCTTTGGCGGCTGCCTTGGCCGCGTGCAGGTCGGCCGTGGACCGGGAGCGCGGCGCCCCGGTGGAGCTGCTGCCCTTGGCGGATGGTCGGCCCCCGTCCGCCACACTGCCCTTGGCCGACTTGCCCGGCAACGGCGGCTTGTCCGCGGCGGACTTCTGCAAGGAATTAAAAACTTATATGCACTTTTTTTGATTGTAGGTCGTTACTCCCAAAAAGTCTCTGCCGCTCTCTTGGAAACATTACAGACCCCCCCCCACTCTCTATTCGTTCTCTAACAAGACCTTTTGGGAGTAAAGGCCGCCTACCCTTTTTTTAACCTACAGCTTAACGGCTTAACCCAATTTATAATTTGTAGGCTTAGGTGGTGAATATTTGACATGTCATAACTTTGTCCAGATTGGTCTTGTTGTCGAAAAAGGAAAAACCCATTTTGTTGGCTTTTTAAAGCAATTTGGTTTAACAATTTGAAATGAACAAAGTTACGATTTTTTGAACCAACTGAAGTCGAATTGTTGTCAATTTTCACTCATAACTTTCTTCAAAATTAACCAATTTTCAAAAATGCTTAATCTCAGTGAAAAGCCAATTTTTAGCACTATTTTATGGTCTTTGAAAGCAAATTTGCATTTGCATTATTACAACGGTTGCAGCGCAAAATATGGGATTTGGTGGCCCATTTGGTCGCTCCCTCAGTCCCTTACCCTGTTGCCCGCCGTTCTCTCTCCTCCTCCGCCTCCGCTTTGGCCCCCGTCCGTGGTCCTGCGCTCGCGCGACCTGCCGCCGCCGCCCTCCTGCTCCTCCTCCTCGAGGCCTTCAGCGCGGCTCTGCGACTTGGTCACCTTGTTGATGCCGCGGTAGAAGATGGAGAAAAAGGGTGCCATCTCGCCGCGTCCCGGCGAACTGCCCTTTCCCTGCACAGTGCCCTTGGTGGACGGCTTGCGCTTCTCCACGCCCCCAGCGGAGGCCGACTTCATTTGTGTGGCGGTTTTTGGACTGCAAAGTGCCCAAATCTTGTGTGTAAAAATGAGGCGCGCACATGTCAAAGCAGGTCGTTTGGGCGGCGGAGGCCTTTGATAAGCCATAACTTGGTCAAAACTAAAGCCAAAAATTTGATTCTGATGCCATTGGAAGGCTCAAAGTGTGCTCTATTCAATGATATAATCAGTCATCGTGATAGCCCAATAATTGGCCAAGTTATGGTCAAATGTTTGAAAAAATCGGGGAGTTTTGGAGTAAACATGGATTTCACTCCTTTTTTGGCTATAACTCGGCCCAAACTGAACCAATCAATTCCCGCCCAAATGCCATTTTGTAGAGCTTCCACAGCTCTATCCAATCACTTTTGGGATCACTCTTCTAGCTCTATGCATTTCTAAGTTATAGCTTCTCAAAGGCCCCCGTCGCCCAAACGACATGTACCGAAGCCATGTCTCTCTGTCGCGTGCAAAACATGAAAAACGCGTCGTCGAATGGGGGAAGGAATGGTTGTGTTGTGGATGTCTGGATGTGCCTATATGAGGGCTCATTTGTGTGCCCAAAAGGGAAGGAGCGATGGATTATTTTCCCGGGGGAGGCAAAAAGAGAGGGGGACGACGCGGATCCAAAGTGACAGGGGCACAAGGGCAGCAGCAGCAGCGGAATTCAAAGGCCCCCGAAACGGGAGACTTTGTTCAAAAAAGGGGTGGCGACGAAGACGAGGACTGAGTCCCCCCTCTGGTCCTCTTTTGCTCTGGTGCTGGTGCACTTTGCCTTTGTTTTGAGAGGCGCGGAAGCACCAAAATGGCGGCAAAAGGAGACGAGGGAGGCCGTCAAATGCAACAGATAAGGGGGCACAACAAAGAGCACGGATCGAGTGTTGAATTGGGCGGGGGGCGAGAACGGAAATACACTGACTGTTTGGTGTCTGTTTTGTATAAACAAAATGGGAGCAGCAAAAGCGGTGAGGAAATGGGAGACACGCGAACGAAGGGCGCAATGAAAGCAAAATGAGTCACCGCTCACACCGCTCACTGCAGTGAGGACATCTGGGCGCGGAACGCGTCGTCAAAATGACGCCTAAACGGGCGAAGAAACGAAGAAAGGTGAAAGCGGAAAGTGAACGCGGAAAGCGAAATGGGCGCTGCATTTGAGCGACGATTCCATCCGAGGGAGCAGCGCATCAGCTGATGCTGCGCCGATTTTGTGCGGTGGCGGATATGGGGCACCGTTCGCCCCATCAAAGTGTGGTGGTGGTGGTGGTGGCGGCTGTTTGTTGTTGTTCCCTGTGCGAAGACCCGCCGTCCCTTTGCCATTTCGCCGTTTTGATGCGTTCCGCCGAGGCAATTTTCTGTTGTGGGCGAAACGGACGGACGGGTTGGAGGACATTGGATGGTGTTTTTATTGCCCATTGGGGAGGTGAGAAAGAACTCAACGAATGGTTGGTTAAGTCTTACGTGCTGGGCGGAGCGGAGCAATGGACACTGGACAAGTGGGGACTGGGAAATGAGCGAAGGAAACCGGAACAGGCCAAAACAATGTGAAATGCGGTCGACGCCTGCGCACATTTCGCTCCCCTTGCGCACCCAGTTGAGTCGCGCCCGAGTGGCCAAATTTGTGCGCGCACGAGACGGGGGAATGTGCGTGTGGGATTGATTGTCTCTTTTGTCTCTTTTTTGGGTAGGTTTTACGCGGGATTAACACGCGCAGCACAGGGACCACAGCGATCAGCGCCCATCTGTTCTGCCTCTGTTCTGCCTCTGTGCCGGTGCGCAAACAAATTGCGCTGACTAAAAAATGTGCGCGCGCAAACGGTGGAATTCCCGAAATTGAGCGGGCGGCGGCCAGCTTTTGCACAGCAAATTGGCCGAAAAGCGGCCCGGGCGAAAGGGCAAACACAAAGCGGACGAAAAGAAGTGGCGTGGTGATGATGGTGGCGGACAATTGCTAATTGAAGAGCGCGTAAAGTGCGTAGAAACAATTAATTTGCGCCAGTCATTTGGAGTGGTGGAAGCGGACGAAAATGGCCCACAAAAATGTGTGCGAGTCCAGCAGCAGTTTGGTCGAAATGTGCCGCCGATTTGGAAAGCGCCGCCAAATTGGGCTGTTTGGGGCACCAAATTGAAATATTGCATTTGGTGGCGCAGGAGACGACTGGGAGGGGGGATTTGGCCCCCCAAAATCCGCGAGACAAAAGCCAGAAAGCGGGCATTTGCATAAAATTGGGGCCATTGGCTGTTGTGAGAGCCAGTCTCCGCGCGCGAGATTGATGTCCGGAACGCGGACCTCAATTGGGGGTTGGTCAATGGTTTTGGTTCCCCCATTTGGGTTGTTGGGCAATTGGTCTGAAGAGAGCCCAATGGGCATGGGAAAGAGTCAAGTTGGGCGGACAAAAGGCGAGTTCGATGGGCGGCCGGGGCCATCCACATATTTTGCACTGTAACTTTTGTGAACAAATACAGCTAAACTGGAGATTGTTTGGTGTCATTGAAAAGCCCATTTTGTTGGCTTTTTAACGCAATTTGGTTTGTTGAAAACAGTTTGAAATGAACAAAGTTACAATTTTTTGAACCAACTAAGGTCAACTGAAGTCGAATTGTTGTCAATTTTCACTCATAACTTTCTTCAAAATTAACCAATTTTTAAAAATGCTTAATCTCAGTGAAAAGCCAATTTTTAGCACTATTTTTTTTGTCTTTGAAAGCAAATTTGCATTTGCATTATTACAACGGTTGCAGCGCAAAATATGGGGTTTGGTGGCCCGAATGGGGCCGATTCCGATTCGTGAGAGGAAGTGTTATGCCCTGTGTCTTGGAGTGGGTGGCGCTCGAAATGTGGGGGAATGAATGAATGTGGATCCGTCGTCCCCCAGATGATCCATTTCGCCTGAGAGCGCGCAATGATTGGGCGCGAAGAGGCACACCACCGAATGAGAAGAGTGACCGGTTGCGCTCTCCTCTGCTGCCGGGAGGGCACATTCAAAATATTCCCTCCGCGCCAAAAATGGAACATTCGCCCCCCGGCCCCCAGTACACGTCGCGTTTGGACGACGAGTGCCTTTGAGAAGCTATAACTTGGCAATGGATAGAGCTTGGAGAGTGATCCAAAAAGTGATTGGATAGAGCTGTGGAAGCTCTACAAAATGGCATTTGGGCAGGAATTGATTGGTTCAGATTGAGCCGAGTTATGGCCAAAAAAGGAGTGAAATCCATGTTTACTCCAAAACTCCCCTGATATTTTTCAAACATTTAATCACAACTTGGCCAAATGTTAGGCTATCCTACGATTGATTATATCATTGGATAGCTCACTTTGAGCTTTCCAATGGCATGAATCAAATTTTTGACTTTGAGCTTTCCAATGGCACTTTATTCAAATTTTTAGCCCATATTCTTAACCGAGTTATGATGGTTTTTCAAAGGCCTCCGTCGCCCAAATGACCTGTTCCGTTCGCCCCCCAGGGGGACATCATTTCCCTATTCCGTCGGTGCCCTTTCCCTTTTTGGAATTATTGCCACACCTTTTTGGCCCCAAAGTGGTCAAAGGGGGGCAGGAGAAATGTGTCCACACAAAGGGCGGCGCAAAAGAGAATGGGCATAATTGCGACCAGTGGACGGGAAAAGAACCCCCCGGCAGCAGCAGAAGGAAGGGATTTCCACACGCGCTGCTCGCTTCCGGCCATTTATTTCTTCGCTTTCACTGACTGACCATTCGGCGGGGGCGCCGAGAAAGAGTACAAACGGGGGAGCGGAAGCAGCGGCGAGAAGAGCACCAGCAAACTGGACCCCCCAAACAAATCAATGTGTGCTCTTGCCTCTGGAGGAGAGGCAGCGGATTGCCGCCATCTCTGGCTGGGACTTTGCCCACCGATCACACACACAGCTGCACCAATCCAATTGGGAGGGGCCCATCCCGGTGTAACGAGAGTCATAACCCAGTGGAAGGAAAGGAGCTGCCGATTTGTTTTATATTTGTCTCATCGGATTGAGCTTTGAACAAGCCAAAAATGGCCAAAAAGCATGCATTTTGATTGATCCACTTTTGGCCAAGTTATGTGGTCAAACAACTGCAAAAATGGCGCTCAAACTTTTGGCCTTAACTTGGCCAAAAATTGAGCTTTTCAAAAACGGAATATACCATTCGATAGAGAACATGTCAGGCTTTAGAATGACATGCAAACATTAAATTTACAAGCTTCTTTTCCTCCAAAGTAATGCTCCAAAATCTCCTCTGTCATTGGGACGGATGAGCAGCGACCGGGGATGGGGGTGCTTGGGATGTGGTGAATTGAATGCATTCAATGGATGCGACTGAGGCCAATGGTGGGAATGATGGGACCCAAAGGTAAACACGTGTAAAACGCAAAAAGCGTTAACAAGGCACCTGTGCACTGCGCCAATTGGTATTTATGTGCACACACTGTGCTGTGCTGGTGGCTCCCTCCTCAGATTTGTGTTCCCGCCAACGAGGGGACTTTTAACGAGTTTGTTGTTGTTCCACGTCGTTTTATGTTTGTCTCTCTCTCTGGCTCTGCATTCTCCTCCAATTTTTTGCCCAATTGGTTGCCTCTCTGTGTGTGGATGGATGGGGGATATATTGGATTTGGGGGATATGCGGCTGGCGCCAGTTGGCAATGGGCGAAAGGAGAGATTAATTTGGGCAGAAAAAGGTAGAAAAGAGAAGAGAGAGAGAGTAATGGTAAAGAAAAAGAACACTGGCGGGCAGAAGAAAGGTGCTAAATTCGCTGGTTGCGGGGAATGGGGGACAGCTGTGCCAAATTAATTGGCAAAAGGGGGAAAGTGAGAAACGCGAAAATACGCGTCATCCACACACAAACTCTTGGCTCCCCTCTCGTGGATAGACCTCGTAAAAAGTGCGATTGGGTCCGCGCCCGAATGGAATATTTTGTCATCTTGTGCTGACTCCTGACTGGGATTGGCTGTGAACTGCGAAGAAGAAGAAATGTGCTTTTGTAAAAAAGATATGGGAGAAGGCTGAACAGACCGTTGGGGAGAAGGATGGAGCACAATTTTTAGCACTTGTTGCGCCCCACTGGATGAAAGGTTGATATCCACTCGAACGAGCATATTGTACATGTCTCTTCACCGCATCTCCCTACACCTTATTCGGGGATTTGCTCACTGACTACTTAAATGGTACTAGTAGGAGTTGTCAAAAACCGCCAAATTCCATTTCAACAGTCAGCAAAACATTTCTTTTTGGCAAGCAAATTAGGCTTAGCTTAAATTTTTGCTTAACCTCTTAATACCTACAAGTTAGCTTAAAGTTTCTTACTTAATCTTAATCTATCAAACATGTGCAAAAAAAATATCTCAGACAGGAATCAATTGATCATTATAATGCATTTGGCGGTTTTTGACAAACGGCTGGCCCAGCACGAAACTAAATGTCACCCAGTAGTAGCCAGTACTGATTGCCATCTTTAATTTACTTCTTTTTTTGAAAAAGTGTTCCCAAACGACGGGGGAAAGGGGAAAGAAAGGATTTGCGGATGATTATTGGAAGGGCTCACCATTCACCCCGTTCTTCCCGAGTGACGCAAGCCAGAGACTAAAATAAACAAAACACAAACCGCTGAGTAGTACTATATAAGAGGCCTAATGTGAGACCACTCGACGGAAAGATTCGTTCATTTGTCGCACTCTTGTCAATCAAAATTGCCCAGCAGCTGGATAATGGGATGCTTTGAAAGAATAATAAAATAATGTTGTTTTCATTTTTTAAAGGAAAGGCATAGATACGTCCGCCTCGTCCGTCATAGTCTTCAACAGGCTAGCTCAGCTGGCCTCTTTGCGCTTGCTGCTCTCGGCTAATGGAAAGGGAAAGGCTCTTCCGCTATACATTTGTTGTAATTAAGATTTCGAGAGAAGACTTTTTCGAAGAACCTTTTTTATAGTTCAAAATGTTTTGACTTCTATCCACCCCATTCAAAATTGAATCCATGACTTGGTCAAACTTTAGAGGCAGAAAAAATGGCCAACAGGAAGTTAAGTCGGCTCATTCTATCGCCCAATTTGTTCTCCGCTCTCCGCACCAACCTTGACGACCTTGCTGCTGCGATGGCTGGCGAGACAGCACTATTCCACGTCTCTCGAACGCCTTTTCCACTTCATTTTGAATCTCTTCTTTAAATATTGTTACGAGTTGATTTTGCAAACTGTTAGAGTTTTCGATAAGACTATTTTGCAATTTGTTGGAGGCTTCGATAAGACTATTTTGCAATTTGTTGGAGGCTTCGATAAGGTTATCGTTGAATGTTGTAAATATTTCATTTAGCCGTTCTTCCATTATACGGGCTGAAAAAAATATTTTGATTATTATAAATAGTTTCAAAAAATCTGCAAATCCATAAAAACAAAGGCGGGAAAATAACGAATAACAAAGCAAGAAGGACCGAAAGAGTTTATTTTTATATTTACTTTGCAACACATGTGTGAAGTATGTATAAAATATGTGCTATGTATGTGCATGATAATTGATAACGAAAAATTATCCGATTCCAAAGAAATTTTAGCCAGTAAAAAATAAATTGCGTAAAACAAGATTTAGGTTAAAAAAGGTTGTTTGAAGACTTAAATTGAGTCCACGGCCGGAAATATGCGACAAAGAGTAGCACGCAAAATGGGCAAGAGGCATTCCCTGTCATAAGGACCAATTTTGTAAACACTATATGCGGCGAAGGTGATAATCAACAAATTTATTTAACAACTGGACATGCAAGAAATAGACAGTCCGAAAAGTGTGCGCGGTCTTCTTTTGGGGTCCATCCGTCCACAATTTGTGTTCACTTGAGGGGGATGAAGCGAGAACTGTGCGTCGCACCGATTCCGGGACGCCCGTGCTTGACCGGCTTGTAGGTGATGGAGAACTCGCCCAGGTAGTAGCCAATCATCTCCGCCCGGATCTCGACCTGAACAACCGGCGAATTTGGGAAACAGGACGATGGGAAGTTATTGGCAACCTGGTTGTACGCCTTGCCGCTGTGGATGCCGACCAAGCAGCCGACCATCTCGGGCAGCACAATCATGTCGCGCAGATGGGTCTTCACGCACTCCGGCTCCATCAGCTACGGACAGTTCAGCTTGGCCTTGCGCAGACGGGCCAACAGCGACTTGTGCTTGCGGCCAGCAGCTGCTCCAGGTCCACTCCGCGGTACACAAACTTGCGGAAGGTGCGCTTCTTCTTCTGCTCGGCGTCTGCCATGATTGTTTGATCGCTAAGCGAGTTGCTTGAATGAATTAGAAGCTAAAATGGAAAGGAAACCGATCAAAGGTTAAAATGAAAAAATGTACATGGAAATAAAGTAATATCAAATATTAAAACTTTTCAAGTGTCATAAATATCAAATGTATGGATAAATGGAATTATGAACAAAAGTGATCAATCAGTCATGTTGACGCTTGGTGCCGAACGCGGTCCACGGAAACGAGGAACTTTCCTGTCCCTGTGCACACCACCCCAATTGGTCCGATTTCGCAGTCTGCGCACGCAAGAAACTTCTGACCACGAAATGGGTTGGTGAAGCCGACTGGAGCAAAACCATTGGATGCTTGCTTCATGCTTAGTTTCACATTTCATTCTCACCATTCTCGAACGCGAACATGTCCGCAAATGTCCACCATTGTGAGTGCTGTTCTGTCTGCACGTCTTCCTCTGGACTGGCTTCTTCAGCTTGCTTGCGCTTTTGGTAGGCCAGCGGCAGATCAATGGGCTCTCCTTCGAAAAAGATGACCGTTCCCGGGCGAAGGATCAAACTCTCACACGTGGTGCACACAACAGATTGGCAATTGCGGCCATCGGCATCAACCTGCTAAAGGGGAGCTCTTGACTCTTTTCCAATGTCTATCAGCATTGATTTGGGAGATACCTCAGTCTTTTCGAACGGCTGCCGCTGAACTGCCTTCACTGTTTGATTGCTGCTGTTCACTACTCTCGCAAATTCTTTTCCGCCTGCTGATCCATTGGGCTGCTTGAATGTGCGGAAAAACGCGTTCTTCTTCTCGATGCGGCCTTTCAGATCGCGGATTGGAGGATGAGATAAGAATACTTTGCAAATTGTTAGAGGCTTTGGTAAAGTAATTATCGTTGAATGTTGTAAAAAATATTTTATCTAACCGTTCCGTTCTTCCATCATGTGTGAAGTATGTATGTGCATGGTTATTGATAGCGAAAAATTATCCGATTTCAAAGAAACATAAGTTATAGGTGGTACCTGATAGCCAGTAAAAAATAAAGACATAAATTGCGTAAAACAATTAGATTAAAAAAGGTGGTTTGAAGACTTAAAAATTTGATAGAATAGATCCAAAAAAGGTGCAGAGAATGACCACTCGTCGAGTTACTTCACAGTTCACGCTTAATCGTAACAGTCCACCCCTTCCAGTTCTCTGTCAACGAGAGCGCTAGCCTTAGCCAGTTCTGAAAGCACCACGTTGTGATGTTTGGCCATTTCGCGACCCGTCAGCACATATACAGCCACCGCTTCGGGTGTCGCTTCACCGCTATAATTCTTCTGACACAGAATCTGTTTATTCACCCAAATTTTTTTAAACAAACCCCCACACTACTTACTGTGCGCACTCGTTCAACAAATTGGTCTCGGGAGATCATCTGCCGTGGCTGTTGCATCCGAAGAACATCGTCTAAAAAATGGTTTGGTCACTGAGTACGTCTCGAGGTGCTCATACCGTTTTCATTTTGCTCCGCGTCGTCGTTGATGATGTCCAATGAGTCATTCGGGTCGTTGTTCTGGAATTCAATTTCTCCTGCATCTGAAAGGGTACAAATTTGCCATTGTGTGTGCCTTTTATGGGCATTATGATTCCGATATCTACTCTTGCACTAGTTCACCCAATTTCTATGAACGATTAGACATTAGATTAACAGATTAACTGTCTTGCCTCCTTCCCTTTGCTCAATTTGGGTTTCGTTCGCACTCGCATCAGATAAAACGGTTCTTCGTCTTTTCTTGTTTACCGCTTCGTCTTGAATAGATCGCCGCTTTCGTCTATTTCGTTTCAGAGGAGATGGTTGTAGTGGTGTCCGTTCGACAGTCTGACAAGCCTAAAGCAAGATCCATCGTAAACTATTTCGTATCTCGCTCGGTGTATTTCGATTGCTTGCCAGTGGTCCATCCCAATCAAATTGCGCAATGTATAAATAAGATCTCTTTTCCCATCGACATTCCCTCTACCCCAGTCTAATCGAGCCAACTGTTATGTAAAATGCCCTGTCCAGACCCACAACCTATAAAGGCCACCTCTTTCAAGTGGCATCCATTTTTCTCGAAATAAATTGTCATACCTGGATGATATCCTCCCGCGTCACCGTACCCGAATTTAGATCTTGCTCATTGAAGCGCTCCAATATTGGCTGTAACCGCATTTTTGATTAAAAATTGAAAACAGTTTATTTCCCGTTCACTGCTCACTTCGAGTAGCTTGCATTGACTGTTAAAAGTCTTATGTGCGGGTGGATTCAGCCTGTTCTGGCACCATTTCTTGTAGGCGTCTTTGTCCCCTCGTATACACGCACTAAGTGCCGGAATCATTTCCAGTCTCGTTTTTGCAGACAGTTTGCAATGCTTTGCGGTTGCGTTGACGAACCAGTTCATCCATGGTCTGTTGCCTTCTGCAAGGCAACAAGCTATTTTTGTTTTGGAAAAGAATTCCTATGACCATCAGAAAGCGCCGAATTCAATGATATGTTATGAGGAGTGTGGCTGCTGCCAGCGCCACCGGCCAGGCTTGGTGACGTCGACCTCCCTGGATCTGTAAATTACTAATTACTTCACAAGCTAATTCTAAGGAAAATAAACTCGAAATTTCCCAAGAAATATGTATATTTGGCCCGAGATTTAGTCAGCCAACTCAACAATGAATACTGATTTTGACTTCTATCCACCCCATTCAAAATTGAATCCATGACTTGGCCAAACTTTAGAGGCAGAAAAAATGGCCAACAGGAAGTTAAGTCGGCTCATTCTATGGCCCTATTTGCTCTCCGCACCAACCTTGTTGTTCTTGCTGCTGCTGGGCAACTGATGGTTGGCGAGACACCACTATTCCATAACTCTCAAGTGCCTTTTTCACTTCACTTTGAATCTCGTTTTTAAATACTGTTACGAGTTCCGTTTGCAAACTGTTAGAGGCTTTTTTAAGACTATTTTGCAAATCGTTGGAGGCCTCGATAAGACTATTTTGCAAATTGTTGGAGGCTTCGATAAAACTATTTTGCAATTTGTTGGAGGCTTCGTTAAGATTATCGTTGTATGTGGTAAATATTTCATTTAGCTGTTCTTCCATTATACGTAAATATCTGGCTGAAAACAATATTTTGAGTATCAAAAAAGGCCAATTCAGCTGGGCTAACAAATTGGCCGTTACATTAATACATAGTAGATAGTAGGGAAGTAGGGCCAAATACTCAGAGCTCAAATAAAAACGAGATGATAATGATAATAAATGATAAATATATTTTTGAATAAAATTGGCATTTTGATGGAATAAATCAAGTCATCAATCATCATTATATTTAGATAAGAGTCAAGTAGTCAAGTTGTCAGAATTCACGTAATCAATGAAAGGAAACGAGAGAAAAGGTGGCGGTGGTGCGGCGCAAGCAGCTAAAAAACAGCAGCAATCTGCAACATTGGGTCCACCGGCGAACGAATCGTCCGCTCAGCCGACCTCAGCATCCCAGCAGAACAATTCCCCAACTGCACTGAACACCGCCAAGTCTGCGCAACAACAGCAAAAACATGTCTACAGCGAGCCAGCTCTGCGCAACAACTTTCAGGTTTCGACTTTAGCGAAAAAATAAATGTGCCTAATGCCAGTGCCTCAAAAGGTGTTGGAGCAAAGTCGGACTTGTCAGGCAGCTGTGAGTGGGATCGCCAGCGGAATCCTGGGACTCACTGGCACAATGGGGTTTGTCTTCTACTTTCTGTGTGTCCTCATACAGGTGACCTTTACTTTGAAGCATAATATAATTGAGAGAATTCTTTCGGCGTTCGTTTGGGACTATAAAGCGAACTTCCAATGGGGAAATTACTTTGTCAGCCGGTCCCTGTTGGCCACGCATTCGCTAGTCGGCGGACTGTTCACTTACGTGCTTTTCTGGGTGTTTGTCTACGGACTTGTGCATGTTTATTGAAATGAACGGAAAGGAACTACCTTCTTATCAGACTTTTTAATTTACAAGATGATAATTGGATAAAGATTGAAAGTTAAGCACTATCATTGAAACAAGCAAATTGACTTTTATGCATTTGCAATGTACCTATTACACTCTCATAATTTTAATCTGATTTGTAGACGTAAAATGGCGTGTACGGAATGTGCAGATTTACGAAAAACATTGGAGGAACAAAAGTCGCAAATTGGACGATATGAGGCGAAAATAAAAGGTAGGCGAAAGCCGAATAAAAAACCAAATTTTGCGGATGCGTTTCAGATCTTGTAAATGCCTACAAAAGTCTTACAACGGAGAAACAGTCTCTCGAAGTAGCGCTGAACTTGTTCTCTGGAAAGGAAGAGGACACAATGCAAGACGAGCAGAAAGAGGAGAATGCATCGGAAGCGAGTTCGGGGTCGGAAAAGGTGGGTCAGAGGATTAAAACGAATGGATCTCGAATCTTGTGCCTGTTCACTTTGCAGCCAGTGAGCCAGCTAGATTCTCTGAAGCAAGCGATCTCGTCGTTGACGTTAGTCAACAAACGCAAAGAAATGGAATTTCGCCGGGATCGAAAGTCACTGGTGGAAGCAAAAGACGCGTTGGAGAGGCGCTGTGCGGAGCTGGAGCAACTCTTGAAGACGCAGAAACAGCAGAGCAGATCGCAAAGCTTGGTAAGCGCATAAGAGCCGTGCAAATGGAAATTGCCTGGTCCACTCCCCACTTTGGAACTTTTCTGTTTTGTGACCCTCTCGTAGAATTGTTTAAAAAACACTTTTGGGGCTGCTGATCAGTGATCACGAATCTGGGGTCGATTTGCCGCGATACGACCAATCTAGACATGACATGTAAAAGTTGGCAAAACCACAAGGGAGGACCCTTTTGGGATTTCGGAGCAAAATTTTCAAATCGACAAATTATATATAGCTCATTCGACGCATTTTGACGAGAGGAGTCGAATGACACTAGAATTAGACCGATCTGACCAATCTTGTGTCCAGATAAAGTACCCTCACATTCAGAAGCAGTTGCGCGAGCAGCTGGCCGAGAGCAGATCCAACTACGACCGAACAATGACCGAGCATGGGCTGGTGCTGGCCGAGATGCAGCAACAGTACGGGAAGGAAAAGCGACGGGTTGAGGGCCTGGAAAAGCAGGTTAGCCCTGAAAAATTGGGGGGCAATTCTTGGCAGCAATGTTGAGGTACTTGGGCGATTTGGTTACATATATGGGGGACTGGGGACATGTCAAAGTTGGCGAAAGCCACAGGGGGGACCCTTTTGGGATTTCGGGACAAAAATTTCAAATCGACAAATTATAGGCGCGCATTCGACGCGGCTCGACGAGCTGAGTCGAATGACACCAGAATTAGGCCGATCTGAGCATTTTGGACAAAGTTATGACATGTCAAACTTTGTCCGGACTAGTGCCATCTAGTGAACATCATTTCATAAAAACAATAGGTAAAATTTCAGAATACAGCCCATGCTCCAAATTGCATAATGGGCCCCTCGAAACGGCATTAATTGGGTATTTGATGCCCCAAAATACCCTGTGAAAATCAGCGAAATCTGAGTTGGGTCTGGACCACGCATTTCCTTTCCAGATAATGGAGATGAGCCAGTCGAACGCGAAGAAGGACGAGCTGCTCAGGCGAGCGGAGGTACAGCTGAAGCAAATGACGCAGATGGAGCAAGAGGTGCAAGCGCTGAAGAAAAAGGCCGAATTGACGCCCACTGTGCGCATAATGCAGAATGAACTTGCCAACGTGAAGGTATAGTGAAGGGGGACGAACCCATGATGGCGGCCTTGATCGGGTTCGGATGGGCTAAGGATGATTAATCGCCCCCTTTTTCAGATCTCCTGCGACCAGGAATTGGTCACTTTGCGCACCAGGTATGCGCTCCAGAGTGCCCAGTTGCGGGAAAGGGATGCGCGAATTGAGCAAATGGAACAGCGCGTCCGCGAGGTCAGCGAGCGTTCAGTGCACGCGGAGAAGCAGAACATCGAGCTGGAAGGCCAGCTGGCCGAATTGGAGAAACGAGTCCGCGCGGAGAAGACGGAAAACGAGCGATTGCGGAAGGGAGAAGTGAACAATGGCGACAAGAGTGGGACAGAACAGTTGCGCGAGCTGTACGCGAGAATCAAGTGCAAAGAGCCCGATTTTGACGTTTTGGGTGAGTCTCCACCAAATTACCAAATTTGGCCGTGCATAACAACGACAACACAATTTGAGCGGCCCTCTCGATTAGTTCTCCGCTCGCTGGTGGTCCGCCGCAACGGCCCTCGTCAATGTGCAGCGGCGACCCAACGTCGTCCGCCGCCGGCCAGGCGCACCTGGTCCCGGCTGCTGCTTCGACATCGGATGGGCCCAGCAGGAATGGGTCGTCGATCAGTCTGATGAGTGTTTTTGGCGCCGAAATGCCACCGGCGCCGGCGCCAATCTTCTGCCAAATGGACGATGAAAACAACGCGTGCAACGCCTGCCTGGCGTCCAGACAGGAACTGGACTACTTCAAGTCGCTGATTGGCCATCTGCAGCGCAAACTGGGCAATTTGGAAGTGAACCACGAGAAAACGAAGAAGGAGCACGAAACCGTAAAAACATGCGATTGATCATTGATGGCTGTTGTCATTCTGTGGTCGTCGCCATTTAGGCAGCCGACGTGTTGCGGCAGCGAATAATCGAGTTGGAAGGCAGTCAACAGCAGACTTTCGCCAAGCTGACCGCGGAGGCCAGACAGAAAGGTGGACAATGTCCCAGGGGAACATGATCACAGGGCTGCGTCGAACATTCGATGTTCGACGTTCGGCACTTTTTTACGTTGGGGTTTCAACGTTCGAATTTATGAAATGTTCGGCGCATCCCTGAACATGATGAATGATAACCTGCCCCCCAAAGTTGTTCAGTTGCCGAACTGGAAGAGGAGCTGAACAAACAGCGGCTGAGGGTGGTCGAAATCATGGCGGAAAAGGATCGCGAAATTGAGCTGACAAAGTATTGAATGGGTGGCCCCAAAAATTTAAAAATTGCCCCTCCACCACGATTTTTGAGGAGCAGTTTGGCCGCACTCTACGCGCGCAACTACGGACAGGAAGAAGCGGATGATCCGGCTGTTCCGGGCGCAGAGAGCAGCAGCACTGCGCTGCCGATGGACCCGCAGCCGATGCGGAAGTCGTCTCTGCAGCACAATCCCTTTCCTCAGCACTCGCCTCCAATGCACCATTGTATGCACCAATGGGAACGGAACAGGTCGTTTGGGCGACGGGGTATTTGAGAAGTCGTAACTTGGTTAAGAATATGGGCTAAAATTTGAATAAAATGCCATTGGAAAGCCCAAAGTGTGCTCTATTCAATGATATAATCAGTCATCGGGATAGCCCAATAATTGGCCAAGTTATGGTCAAATGTTTGAAAAAATCGGGGAGTTTTGGAGTAAACATGGATTTCCCTCCTTTTTTGGCCATAACTCGGCACAAACTAATCCAATCAATTCCCGCCCAAATGCCATTTTGTAGGCCTTTTGGAGCTCTATCCAATCACTTTTGGGATCACTCTTCTAACTCTATCCATTGCCAAGTTATAGCTTCTCAAAGGCACTCATCGTCCAAACGACATGAACCTCAATGGGGGCTGTACGCCTTACTTCAGATGAGGGCAGAGATGGGCCGCCGCTTCGGACGACAACGCCTCCCACCGGTCGCAACAAATTGGCGGAGGTGCGGCGCTGCGAAACTGGCGAAAGTGTGGACAGTGTCGTCGGCGGCGGCGGAGGACGGCATTCTCCCGCGGCAATGGATTATGCCGGTAAAATCAAAACGCGATTTTGCTTTCCATTTCGCATTCAAATTTAGTCGCCTCGCATGTCTCCTTTGCCTCGCGACGGCTCAGTCGGGCGTCACTGCTCACCGGGACCACGGCGGCCCAATTTGGCGGCGACGGCGCAACCGTGCGCAACATATTTTATGAGCAGGAACTGTGCAAACGCGAACAGGAAATTGGCGAATTGAGGTAGTTTGGGGGTTTGCTAGAGCACAAAAAGTGAGTGCCGCCGATTCCTTTTTTTTGAGGAATGTGATCCGCCTGCTGGAGCTGAAGGTGCGCGACATTGAGCAAGCGATGCTGATGAAGGACATCCAGTACCTGCAGATAATCGAGGCGCTCAAGGAAGAGATACGAGTGCTGGAAGGTGCGCAATTGTTGCGTGTTCCCGTTTATTGGCTATTTGTGCCACATCCCACAGGTCGTCTGAGCCTGGCCAGCAGCCAGACCAATATGCCCTATTTGCGCAACATTTTCGTGCAGCTCCTCAACCAGGGCTCGGCCAACGGGCGCAAGCACATTCTCAAGGCAATTGGGGCCGTTCTGCAGTTGACTGCGGCCGAAATGCGTCGAGTGGACAAATGGTCCTATTAGTGGAGGGACTAGGGACGGACTGGATGTGGACCCTAAATGAAGAGAATGGTGGTGGGCAACCGAAAGGGAGGATTGTGCGATCGAAAACATTGGCCTGAGAAGACATTCTCATCTGATCTATTTTACCCCACTGATTCCCTCCCCTTTTACTAATCTACCGCCACTCCACTGATTCCCCTTTCCTTTGATTGTCCGTCCTATACTCTCTCCCATTCGGTGGCATAATTGTATCATACACAAAGTACATACATATCTGGTTGGGCAAAGCGCGTGTGTGTGATAGTATGAGGACATTGATGATGAACATTTCACCTTTTAACATTTGAGAATAGTATTAGTGTGTTGCGATGTTATCACGTTTTATATCTCTGAATGCTTATTTGATGAATGATGTGATTGATTCCCGCACAGGTCCACTCATTTTCATCCATCCAGCCCCTGAAAGGTGAAACCAATGGCCACACAGCGCCTTCAAACAAAGCGCCAGACCCTGGATGAGGCGTATGCGCCGCCGGCAAACTTCCTGGAGATCGAAGTGGTCAACCCGGTTAGCATCATCATTGGGGTTTGTCGGACCCATTTGTGAACCCCGCACACAGATCACGCACGGGGTGGGCAAGAACCGTTACACGGACTACGAAGTCAGACTGCGGACCAACCTGCCCGTCTTCAAACACAAGGTGCTCTCTGCTTTTTCCCGGCACAATGCTATAATTCCGCGTTTCAGGAGTCCAGTGTGCGTCGTCGCTATTCCGACTTTGAGTGGCTGAGGAATGAGTTGGAGCGCGACAGCAAGGTTAAAACTTCAAATTGAGGCCAAAGTCACACGCGCACCCGTGTGATTCCAGATCATTGTTCCCCCGTTGCCGGGAAAGGCGTTCAAGAGGCAACTGCCGTTCCGCGCTGACGACGGCATTTTCGAGGAGGGTTTCATCGAGGAGCGACGCAAGGGACTGGAGCAATTTCTCAACAAAGTTGCCGGGTAAACGCCAAATTAGCGCCGCTTAAAGGCCGGCCAGATCACCACTCACTGTTCAGCCATCCGTTGGCCCAAAACGAGAAGTCTCTGCACATCTTTCTGCAAATGAACGAACTGGATAAGTGAGCAAAAAAAACATGTCGCCAATTGATTCCACTGCATTTAGGAATTATATTCCCGGACGCATTCGAACAGTCTGAAGAACAAGGGCAAACGGAGAATAATGTGATCGGGCCGATGGAAGAATGGTTTTCGGACATCATTTAATTTTAACACACGTTTGACCCAAGGTGATTTTTCTACATATAGATTGATTGATTGATTGCCAAGATCATCTTGCATTGCTGGACCTTCCCATCTATGTTTATTGGTTTGCATATTTGCACTTTTTGCGTCCAAAAATTGACCCAACAACAACACGCATATACAAAATATTAATCGTCTTAATGACCAAATTATGGAAACACTCAATTTATGATGGAATTTCCTATATGAACTATGATACTTATTACATATATTTATTCATTGATAATACTCGGACTGGTTCATTTTATCGCCCTTTTATAAATTAAATTAATGTTTATAACCGGGAAGTTGGTCAAATAGGAATTGGGGTCTCATGTGTCATGTCGTCGACCTCTTACTCAAATTTTTCAGAACATTGGCAAAGGTCTTCACTTTTCTAGAATACTAGATCCCATTTTCCCCTTCAAACAGGATCTAATACTTGAATGCGTCGAAAGTGCCTCCGAGTGCGGGACCATGGTTGAGTGGATTCTGCTGTGGCTCAGCGAGCGCAAGGGCGTCGCCTTCGGAGAGACGGATCGACTGGTGGAGTTGGCGCAACAAG
>VAHH01000263.1:0-40538 GCA_013357305.1 Radopholus similis
TTTCCTAGGTAATGGGATCATTTGTGCTTGATTGGCAAAGTGTTTTATCGAATTTGCTTATTTTTCATTGTTGCGGGGGAAAAAAAAATATAATTTGCGGGGAAAAAATACATTTTGCGGGAAAAAAAAATATATTTGCGGGAAAAAAATATTATCTCATGAGGAAAAGCAAAACAATAATAAGTCTTTTTTGTTTTTAAATTTTCCAGTCGATAGAAATAGTAGTACACGGCAAAAAAATTAAAATGCGCGAGAAAACCTTTAATTTTTCATTTTTTTCACCTAAAATTTTAGATTGCTGATGTACTATGGCGAGAATGTGGATGAAGCGTCAATTGACAAATTTCTTTTGCCCATTTCATGGGTAGCAACTTGTTCATTTGTTCTGCTCTCCCTGGCCTACAGGCACAGGCAACATTATCCCACTGGCCACACGGCACCAATAAACATTCTTCTCTTCGGCTTGGTATTTGCCGCATTTTGTGCATTAGCATTGTTAACCGGCAATTGGCCTTGGGTTGTGCTGAAACTTCTGTGGCAACGCATCTTTGATGGAACTTACAAAAGGTTTGATTTTGCAACTATATGCTTAAAAATATTTTGTCGTTTCCTCAAGGTTTTGTTTGCTCCTCTTTTGGTTCATTTGCGCGGCTGCTTCACTGCTTTTTTCCGCCTTTGTGCATCAATGGGTGGAACAGAGAGCGAACACATCGCATCGCAAGTTTTTCCATCTCACCGTCTCATTGGTTGCAATCACCGGTCTGCTCTATGATCCCAAATTTTTGGCGTTGTCCGCGCATCTGGTTCTGCAGATTTTCATTATCATTGAGGTCTGAATTTTGTGCATTGTTAAAAAACACTTTGGTATTTCCCTTTAGACCTTACGAAGTCAACGGATATGGCCATGGGCAAACTGCCTAGATGAATGGCTGCTGATTTTCATTGACGGTCAAGACTCTCCTGATCTGATCCTCACACCCATATTTTTGCTCGCCGGAGTATTCCTACCCCTACTTGTTGACAGTCAAATATATATGCATGGCTGGACTTTGAGGCAAAGGTATTTTGCGGGAGTACTAAGTGTTGGCGTCGGCGATAGCTTTGCAGCACTGGTTGGATCAAGGTTTAGCATTATATTTTTTTAGTGTGAAAATTTTTCTGATGCAGATATGGCCGGACGAAATGGCCGCTTGCATCAAGGCATTCTCGCAAAACGGTGGAGGGCTCTCTCGCAATGTTCGCTACACAAATTTGGGTTGCGGAATTGCTGTTTGGCTTTTGTTCACTCAATGCAGCAATTTTGTGTGCAGCGCTACTCTCCACAGTTGTCGAAGCACACCTCCATTTTTGTGACAATCTGATTATTCCCCTATGTTCCACACTTGTTTTTGCACTGCTTGAGTGAATGGTAATTTAATTTATTGTAGTATTCTGCTTCAATTGTTATTTTTGACGAGCTAAAAGTTCTAGGCATGAGACAGAGCCTTAAATTCAACTGTTTATTGCTCAATTTTTTTGAGTCACTTCTCTTGTTGGATATTTAAAAAGATATAAGGAAATTCCAGATATCTACTCATATTTATAATTATAATTGAATAAAATTTATCAGTTTTATAATTAATGTCGTACTATATCGAACATCACATTTGGACGAAAATTACCACCGCGCGAAAATAGCGGTTAATATGAATATGTACTGTACCGAATATTAATATATGAAGTTAAATTTCACTAATGATAGTAATAGTTTTAGTTAATAGATTTTAAATCATATTAGGTCAAATGGCACGCAACCTTCAACTAGAAGAGTGTTTGATTGATAAGGTAAGCAAATCATCAAAAGAATAAATTTTTTTGGTTATTCTAAGGCGGCACGTCCCTTCGAATCCTTACCTGAATTTGCTGAGACAGTGGCATTCGTCCACAAATTTGGAGAATTACTCGGATTGACTACATTTTCATATGCGGATCTTCAAATGGAACTTTTATATTATGCCGATACAAAACCGCGAACTTCATCAGTTGAAAGCGTAGAACAGATTCAAAGTCTTCGCTTATTGGAGAATTTGATTGCAGAAGTACTTCATTTTTTCAGCTTCAAATTTGACAGGTTTGAACATAAAAAAAATCATCGATAAGGTAGGTATTACCTAACCTTTAGGCACAATTTATTCGTATCATTGCACAAACTTATCAAACGCTTAAATCAATGGTGTTTGCCCAAATTCGAGCCCAGATTGCTCTTCCCAACTGTGCAGAAAGAAAAGAATATATTGGAAGCAAGGGGATCCGCAATGATACTTTTTGGGGGATTGGAAAGGGAAGAAAACGAAGAAGACGAAGAGAAGCAATCATCGATGAGTGGAAATGACGGGTTGATCGATTGGCGGACGTCACAATCGGATAATATATCACAGGCATGCGCACTATCTTATCACTTATCATCATATTTTTGCAGACAAGCCCTGATAGTCCTCCCGAAAGCAGCGCGTCTGGCGAAGAACATACCCCAGATGTCGCGAATTTATCGCCAGAACAAATGCTGCGTCTGATCATGTTTCTGTTCGATGCGCAACTGGCATGTGCGCACGAGAGTGGGGACTTGGAAAAGGTTTGTTAAATGACAAGTTGACAAGTCATGTTTAAAAAATTCATGTCTTCAGCAGTTTACGGAAAGTGATTTGCGCGTAAAACCAATGGCTGTCGACCTGCAAGGGAGAAAGTTTTGGTTCTTTGCTGGCGATGTTTGGCTGTTCATGGAGGAAGATCAAGCAGAGTGGATGCAAGAGGTGGAGAGACCAAATGAAGTAAAAAAGACGACAAAAAAAAAGAAGGGGTCGAATGGAGAGACGCCACAAAACTATAGGTTGGTCATTGGCAATTGGTATTGGTTGAACCATATTGCTCTGTTTTTTATTGCCTTTGCAATTAAGAATTAATTTCTTTTAGTATTTCAAAAAAGGAAGTATCCGAGGCAAATGCTTCTCTCTTCACTGGGCGACGTTTTAGAGTTGTGTGCAAATGCGCTGAACACTACCAATTGCTGATTGATGCGTATCTTCATCAGCGCACCAAACAGACTGATATCGTCGAAAAGTTGGAACAATGTCTGACCGAAGTGCAGGAGTATGAACGGGAACAGCTGAAAAAGTTGAAACAACAGGCCGAGAGGAGCCAATCGCCGTATCGGACAAGCACACGAATTGCACAAATGATGGAGCAGCGACGCAGAGAGCAGGAGGCAAAGCGCGTCAAACAAGAGGCAATCGAGGCGGAGAGACGCCAAATCGAGCGAGAGCAAATGCGCGAGTATCATCGCATAATGAGCGAGAGCGACATGCCAACACCGAGCACAATGGTTGGAAATTTAAAAAAAACGCGAAAATAAAATTCATTCACAATTCATAGTCTCGCGAAGAACGCCTTAAATTGCGACAACAGAAAATTCAAGAGCAAATGGAAAGAGTGCAACTGATCGAAGCAGGTAGAAAATTGCATCAATTTCATTTAAGGCAGCAAATTGTTTTTACAGGTTTGTTGGAACCAAGTGCAGAGGAACGGGCAGATGAGACATCAGACGATGAGGACGAAGAATGTAAACGTGGGCTTTCGAAAGGCACGAACAGAAAGCGAAGACATGACTTGCAAGGCGGAAAAGCAGCTATAAAGATATTCAAAGCGATTGGATGGGCAAAAAGTGAGAGGTTTAGAAAAACAGTGAAAAATCAACCGAATAACAAACTTCTAAAGTTATCGGAATGAATTTTTGCATTTAGCGCCTCCAGTTTCTTCGAGTAGGTCCGTGCCATTTCGTTCAACGCCAGCCTCTGAGCCCATTTCCAATTTCACGTATCGACCTTTGCCGATGCATCGCTCGCTTTTTGGCACTAGGGAAAAGGGGCAGAGGAGGTGCATCAACAATAATGATGCGTCAAATTGGACACCGAAGAGTATGTGGAAGACAAATTAATTACTTTTACCCTAATTTTTGCTCATTTTTTTGTAGTTTCGTTGATCGCACCCAGCTCGACGAACAGCAGCTATTCGCACTTTCCGCAGCTGACTCGACCTCTTCCCTCGACTAATTTTTCGTTGCCAAATGGCTATTCGGTTTCCGCCTCTGCCGCTGGTCACCGAATTGGACAAATGGGTAGGCGGAGGGCACATGTAATTTGATTATTTATGCACGAAACGGGAACAAAAAAACAAAAGAGGGGGCCCAAGAGGAAAAAGGAACAAGCAAAATAATTAGATGCTGCGAAAGTCGATAAAAACGCGACTATGCGACTCATTTTTAAAAATGAAGCCAGTGACATCCCTTGAAGGATATAAAAGGAAAAGGAACTTTGACTTTTTGTCTAAACTTAAAAGGCTTAAAAAAATAAAGAATACAAAAAATTTTCGGAACATTAACCATGCCATTTCAATTCTGAATTCGGATAAGACATAATAAAAAATAAATTATAGATTGAGATTGGTGTTAATTATAGAAAATTAAATCATTTTTTAGTTGAATGTTCGTATTTGACATTCGACCGCATTCGGAATGCCCTCCAGCTACGAGCGGCCCCAGAGAAGGAATCGCGCCCTCAAGCCAATTCTCCGCCACAGTCGACTGTTGGGCGGCCGTCGCCGTCCAAATCCAAACAGCAGGAGCAATTAATCGAAGTTCACAGTTTTACCAGTGCGTCGCCCCCACTCTCACTGGACGATCAGCACCAGTGTTCTCCATTGCCGCCGCAAACAACAAGCGAACTCATCTCGGCCACCATGGCCGAATTGTTTTGAGCGATCTAAGTCAGGATGAATGAAAAACTTATTGTTGAGCCTTCTTATATTCCATTTTATGAATTTTATGATTATTGTTAACATTTTTACGCACAATATTCTCCGCTTGTTACACATTCATACCTAGCTTTGGCATATTTTTGACAAATTTTCAAGATTGTTAACTCAATGAGAAAATTCATGTAATGTGTGTGAATGAGAACCCCATACTTTATTATTGAGTCACTTTGCGCCTGTTTTTATTGTTGTTTTCGTACTGGAATCCAAATTCTTTCCAAAAAAGCCCTGTTAAAAAAGCAATTTCATCTTCAATTTGCTCTAACGCGAATATTGATTTCTATGAAATTGACACAATTCAATATACACATTTGCACATTACACACACTTTTTTAGATCTTTTCACGGCTTTTTGAATGGAACTTTCTGAGGCCATTGAGAAATGCCGTGTCGACGATGTCTTTCTTTGCGAAGGGCCACGCCCTCCTCAAAAAGGATCTCTGGCACTGATTGGGCACCACCTCATTTTCTCGCCAACCTCTCATCACCAGCAGCAGGAGAGCACTCCGACCAGTAGCAATGGAACGGTGGCAAAAGGCACCACTGCCGCTGATGGGAATGAACTATGGGTAAATCGACAAAAATGGAAATAAAAATTATTCAAACATAAAAGATAAAATACGCAGTTATTTACAACTTTCAGTTATTGCATCGTGCTGTTGATCGAGTGTTGGTCGAGCCGATCAGTCGTGATCCCAACGCCAAACAAGGCGCATACCTTCGACTGAAATGCAAGGTGATCAAAATTGTGCAACCTCCAATCGATTAATATCAATCGACTTACAGAATTTCATGCATCTCTGTTTCGAGGTCAACGACCTTGCCGACTGTCACGCAGTTGGACGCTCAATTGAGAAGCTATCCAATTTGCGTGCGTTTAATTTAATCGAATTTCTCCAGGCAACTTTAGTCGTTTTGAGATGGCATAGAGCACGATTACCCATTCTACTATCGCTGTCCGTTCACCGTTTTGGACAATGGCTGGGAGGCCTTTTCGCTGGAACAACAATTCGCCCAGTTGCAAATGCACACCAAGGACAAATGGCGGATAAGTGCAGTCAACCGCGACTTTGAGGTATCTTAGGTGTGACTTGATTAATGCGAAACACGTGTGTTTTTGCAGGTTTGTCCCTCCTATCCAGAGATGGTGATTGTGCCGGCCGGCATTGGCGACGACTACTTGCGCATTTCGGCTACATTTCGCGACGGTGGCCGATTCCCGGTGCTCAGCTATTATCACCACAAAACGCGGGTAACTCGAGAAGTCGATGTGTGGGGACATACTTTGAGTTTGCGCATTTCCAGTCATGCATCTTCCGTTGTGGGCAACCTTTGATCGGTCCAACCAATCGCCGATGCAAAGAGGACGAAGTGATCCTGAATGCTCTGCTCTCCAAATTCTCAAAGGGCCTCATCTACGATACGCGGCCAAAGCTGACGGCACAGGCGAGCAGAGGAAAAGGCAATTTTGAGAATGCTAATATGTCGAAAAAGAGACTATTTTTAGGCGGCGGATGTGAGAGCCAAATGTTTTATTCGCAATGGAAATACCTCAACGGGAATTTGCCCAAAATAAGGGACTTGCAGGAATCGCTCGCCCGTCTAATTGATGGTTTTTATAACTTATCTTATTTGGAATGCGCCAAATGGTCAATTTTAGCCTGCATCGAAAACTCTCCGGACAAATGGCTCGCAAAGCTTGCCTCCTCCGGATGGCTCCAATACATTGTGGACTCACTCACTGGGGCGGCCACCGTTGCACAAGTGGTGCACTGCATGGACGAAGGTACTGCAGGAGGTGAGACGCAAAATTGAACAGCGCAAATGGGAAAGGATTGGAATTGTTTTCGAAGTATTGCTTAAAACAATAATAGCCCAGCGTAGGTGTGTGCTTCCCCCTGCATTTTGTTTTTAGAAGTGCCTGTTTTGGTGCACGGCTTCGAAGGCACCGACTCAACCCTGTTGATCACTGCACTTGCCCAGTTCATTCTCGACCCGGATGCTCGGACTGTAATATTTTACAATAGAGGATTGTTCTTCTTTAATTTTTAAAATACAGATTCGTGGTTTCCAATCGCTGATTGAGAACGAATGGATCTTGGCTGGCCATCCGTTTTCGCTGCGTTGTGCCCACTCCGCATTTGCAACTGGATCAGTGACTGGACCGTATGAGTCGCCAGTGTTCTTGTGCTTTTTGGACTGTATTTGGCAGGTAATTATTACAAAATATGACTTGCCCATCGTTTTTTTCGTTTAGATTATGCGTCAGTACCCTTCATGTCTGGAGTTCAATGAGCGCTTTTTGATATTCCTGTTTGAGCACGCCTATGCCTCTGAATTTGGATCGTTTTTGGTGCCAACCAATTGGGATTTAACTAAATTGCTTTTGACCAATTAAGGGCAACAATGAGCAAGAACGGCATCAATTCGGCGTGAAGAAGCGTACTACCTCTCTCTGGTCATACGCAAATCACCCGGCTGTGTTGCCTGTATTTCTCAATGCCCTCTATGAGCCTTACGAACAGCCGGTGTGGCCATCGGTTGCGCCGCAAAGTGTCGTTTTATGGAATCGCATGTACTTTCGCTGGCAACGCAATTGGACGGACACGGATCGATGCCAGAAAATGTTCAACGAGTGGTGTCGTGAGGAAAAGGAGCTGCGCGCGCGCATGTTTTCTCTGCAACAACAGCAAGGGTGAATTTTAATAGAATTCATATCCAATGAATTGCAATGTTTTCTCAACATTGTGTAGTGGAAGTGCAATGTCAATGTCGGCATGTTCAACGATAACTTCTTCCTCACTTCACTCGGCTGCACACACCTCGTCAGCCACCATTCCGTCATCTACGGCGGCAGAATCCATGGCCAAGCCGAACTACCTGGGGCCACCCGGGCGCATTCTTCCGCCGCCATTCGCCTTAGAAGAGGTTGGATTTGAATTTGAAAGAGAGTGAGCGACAAATCCATCATTTATAGATGGTGAAAATGGACAAACTCAACATTCGCACACCGGATGAGGAGGATAGCCGAGCGGATGGATTTGACATTCTGGGAGGTGGGAGCACAATGGGCGGAGAGCAAACTTTGTTCGGCGGCGGCGCAAGAGTACGCTGGGGCAGAGAGCGCAACAACAATGCAGCAATGACTGCTTCAGCGGTGTTGGACGGCGCTAAGCAGCTCTTCCAACGGCTGGGAGGACCGTCCGGATACTTTTGACACCTGTTGTGTAATTTATAGTCTAAATTTTCACACAAATTCCATGTCAAAGCAGAATTGCCCCTTTCATTTCCTTAAATATAATTCCCGACACATCTCTCACGTTGTCTGTGATAATTGATAATCTTTGAAAAACGAACCACAATTCGGAACCTCCCTAATTGTTTGTAATTTTATATTTATAGTTTTTTGTAGACTTGACCCGATCCCAATTCGTATTTCAAATTCAAAGCATTATTTGATGCGCACTTCATCATTTTATCGATTTTTGTTGTAAACTTGGTGCTTGCTAAAAGAAAAATATTTTTCGTCAATACTCAATATGAATAGTATGTATATCGTCAGAAGAAATAAAGCAATCGCAAGAACCTAGCAAATGATTTAAGTTCGGCAAAGAGGCGTCATTGTCAGTCAAGTCAATTCTTCAGAAATTCGAGCGTTTCGGTCCATTTTGTCGGGTCGCTTTTGTCCAGCAACAATTTTTGCATTTCTTCTGGGCATTGGAGCACGCGTCGAAAATCAGCGTTTACGTTCAGCACTGTGAATGGAATATTATTTCTATTCTATTTTACCAAAAGAACAAGCAACCTTCCAAGGAATAGCTGTTCTTCAGCGCAACTGCCGCTACGGCACATCGATGTGCGAGTCTGTGACACTCTGGCTCCTTTTCAACTGCTCCGCTGAAGCATTGCATCAATTTTGCTGGTCCACAAAGTTCTACGAAGCGAATCAGCGCTAAAATAGGAGACTTGTGTTTTTGCTTTAAAGCATTAAAAACCTGGCAAATATGCTTTGACCATTGCTGAACAGGCGCCAACGCAACTATGCCTGTAGTCCACTGATCTGTTCTCGTCAACAATTACCGCGATACAGTGCTCGAGCAGTGTTTGTCTGAGCAGAAGTTGCTGCACCTTCTCGTTGTACTGGGCCAGCACGCCGATCAAATGGGCAAACAATGCGCTACACGGGTCATTTGCGCGTTCGTTGTGGAGAAAGCGCTGTATCAGCGGGATTCCGTTCAGACAACAAAAGTACTGTGCCAAGTCCAAGTCGCAGACTAAGTCTTCAATCTCTTCGAGAATATCGCGTATGTCTTCCAGATTGGCTTCATTAGGCTCAGCCACTTCCTCCAGACGCGTCATCCACCGCTTTAGTTTCTTCACTGGGTCAGAGTCAGCCGAAATTTGGCTCAGCGCGTCCTCAAGCCAAGCGCGATCCTGCCATAAGACAGTTGCCAATTTTATTAGATGCGAAATTAAACGATTTCTTTCACCTCTTCCGACATTTGAGTGAGATTTTGGTCCACCGGCCGATCTCCCTGCGCTTCAGTGGCCACTGCAAGCAATTGATTGAGCATTGGCACGTTGTTATCCGATTTATTTGTTGAAGATCGTTTATTACTAGACATTATTCTTGTAGGTTATAATTTGTAAGTAACTGAAAAGTGAAAATTGTTTGCTTCGCTTTAACTTTTGCTGCATAACTAAGAATTATGATAATGCCTAACACCTATAGAAATCAAGAACATGGGTCTTGCCATGCCCATGGGTTTAGCGGATTTGGGAGGAAAAATGAAAATAATGAAAGAGCAGACAGCCGAGCTATACTTACGAACAATTGTTCATGCTACTAGGTTAACACTTAATACATACCTATATTGTTTGGACTAAAGTGACGAGTGCGGTTTCACCACCCAATTGCTAAAATACGATTAGACGGCTAAACCGCAATTGAGAGCTGGCACAAATGGGGCAAAAACCACAGTGAAAATGGATTCTGATTTTTTATAGGCAGTCATTTAATTTGGCTGAAAAATCATTTATTCTAGCAGAAAACATTTTGCCAAAGGTGAAAATAGTGTACAAAAGTAGGAGGTTTCTGCCAATTTAATATTTTTATTTTCTCTTTTTATTTTTACATACAAACTACAAAGTGCAAGTTTTAATTCAACAATTTTTAATTTTGCAGTGCAAAAAAATGGCGTCGCATTTTCAACGTAATTTTCTTCCACTTTTATTTCGAGGTTGTCGTCAATCCAGTCGTTCGCAAGTTATTTTTGTTTCGAGACTGAATCAAATATCATCATGCCAATCAACCTCGTCCTCAGCTGTAACTATTTTTAATGCAAATGAAATAGCAGAACGCTGTAAATCTTAATTTTCTTGCAAATTTAGACGATAAATTTGAATTTAGCTAATGATAAACTGCAAAACGGCGATTTGCGCGCAGTGTTCGAGGCCGAAAAAGCGGCCGAGCTGGAAAAGAACGCAAAAATGTTGGAAGCGAATAAACGCCTGAAAATTGCCCAAATCAAAGCACTGCACGCGCATATTGTTCAACAGAGGTTTGTAATGTTTTAAATTTCGATAGAACATTTCGTTCTTCATTTTAAGATCCGAGGAAATGCGTGCAGAATACGACCAGATGTTAGCCAATTTTGAGTGCCAACTGGCAATGTTCGAAGGGCATTCACCGATGGAACAGGACATTCGAAATGGAGAGACCGAAATTGGGTTTGCATTTGCAAATTTTTGATGCCATTTCTCAATTGTAGCGAAACCAAGTCAGATCATCTTAAGCGGGCTCATCTTCGAGCTCTGTTTCGATTTCTGAATGCGTTATATCGGGATTTGACAAAATCGGGTTTCAACGAGAAGAGGGCAATTGAACAAATTTCGGCTGGTACTCGCTTAAATAATTTAATATTTCAATTTATTTCGAACTTGTTTAGCCATCGACTCGGTGCCACCGCCTCCAATTACTGCATTGAAACGTCGGTGCCTAATAGGAGCCATTTTGCTAACAACCAATCGCTCCATATCATACCTTGACTACCTCAAAGTAAAATATTCAATTAGCAAAACACACTTGTTTGTTCCATCATAATTTTGGATTGTAGATGCAGAAAAAAAATGCGATCGATGGAATCGAATTGAACTTCCTCTGTCGCCTAGCAATCACCGCAAAAGAGGTAATAGATCTTGAGCAATGATTTGAATTTTTACGAAAAGTTAAGCCCCGAATATTGGAAAATGTGCTTCAAGTGCCACCCGTTTTTCTGCCGACCAGTTCAGTCAACATTGCAAAAATTTATACCACACTCGCGCTGATCTACGGTTTAAAAAGTTATTTACTTAATATGGATATATGGAATCGGAGAATGATAAAATTTGATTTAGGTAGGAAAACTCGCAATCGAGTCGATGAGGAGGCAATAAGGCAATTAGACGCACTTTGGGAACACTTGGAAAGGCGGCTGCACAAAAAACGCAACCACGACGAGTTTAAGCATGTGCTGCATCGGATTGCACACTTCTACAAGTGAGGCCACGTTTTCTGCGTCAAATCTACATTTTGAATGTTTACAGATGCGCCAACAGAAAGGCGCCTCCTAGTCTGGTCAGGCAAATACATTATCTGGACAGACAACCTTATTCATTCAAATTGACGCGGGAAGAATGGGAGGAGAGGAACGAATCGCAATCGTGATATTTTCAATTCGTTGACATGTGTGTTGGTTTGGTTCCGGTAAACGGGGTGTATGAGAGACTCAAGAGTCCGCACCACCTATGCAGTTGTTGGTCCCAGACCTGCGAGAGGTTCACTCTCAACCAAATTTTAATTCGATTTCAAGAAAAAAGGTTAGACAAATATCGATGTGTGTGTGCAAGTGCATTGAAGGTGTTACGGGTTAAGCATTAAAAATGTTTGCATTTTACGATTCTCTTGCGCAGAAGGAGACTCAAGCAGTTTGTTTTCAATGAATATTGAAAAAGTATGAATGTTTGATCCATGGCCGAAACAAAAATGGAGGGGACCAAGACGCGGATGATGAATGATAAAGTTACATAAAGCAAAGTGCAAATCATCCGAGAGTAGGATGAGAAAATGCGAAAATGGTGAAATTTCGGAAAACTGGACTGACAAAAGAATTTGTCTGTTCACATCACGCTTTGCCTTTATCTTGGAATTTGGATAAAGTTCATATTGGCATCAATTTTATTTCCACTGATTATAGTATAAGTCACAAAATAACTGCTCAACCTTACTCCAATTCAGTGTTTAATGTTTAATCCATCCATTTCCTTCGCTTCCAATCGATCTTTTAGCCATCGGCAGATGGTCAGAGCATTTCGCCAGCGCCACGCCACAGTACTACTAGCTACTACCCACCAACACTTGCCTTGCAGTCTGCACTTTTCCTATAGCAAAGAGCGACCCGACCGGCGATGTGCCCCCGCGGGGATGAGAGCGAAGAATAATTGGTTTGTGGCTATTAGATTTTGGTGGCTCACTACTTCCTGACTGACTAAGGGCTAAAGCAATCTATCCACTCATCTATTGGTTTCTAGAAACTTCCATATTGCCCTTAATCTTTATTAATTGCTTTATTGCACATGCCGAAATGCTGCATACTAAAAAAGTTTGGGCTTATTTATTAATCTGCTTGTGGCTGAACAGCATTTAACGGACATTTATGTTATACATATTATACTATGTAATACTTCTTTTTTCTACTAGGTATTTTTATTAACTTTTATTAACCGATCATAATTCATAACTCATCGATCATAGTCATAGGTTTGCAAATGTGAATGACCATGCAACCAATCCTCTTCTCAATTTTTGCATTTCCCCATCCTATTCATCCCGATCTCGACCGAAGAGTTAGTTTTGTCCGGTCCTTCTTGCTGACAAATGGGAAAGAATGATTTGTTTGCTCTCCGATAAACCGAGAGTAAATGAATAAAAAGCGCACTTTTCGAGAAGCAATTACAATTTCCGGACTAAAAATCTAATCTAAATTAAATAATTCGGCCTTTGTGATTTTCGAGAAGGAACACCATTTCACAGTTGAAAATGATTTCAGAGTAAGTTACTAAGCGGCAAATAATAAATTACAATAAATTTTTCTTTAAAATGACCACTCACACTTAATATTTTCTATTACTTTTTCTCACCCATTTCTCATTTGAAATCCAATAAGCAATGTCCTTCCTTCCTCCCCCAAAGGATCGTGAAATTCGGTCACGACCTTTCCAGCTCGGTTGCGCAGTTCGCGAGCCCACATTTTTCGCTCATTCCTATTCTTTAGTTCTTTACTAGTAAAAACGAAACACAAAAAGTTGCGGGCGGGATCGTTCGTTTTTGTTCTTCAAAAATGTGTAATTTAAAAAGCAAATTTTTAGAGCCATGTTCTGGCGGTTGAACTGTCTGGCGGCAATTTTGTTGGCCCTTTTCTGCACTTCGGCCACATTCTGGATTGGACTGGCCGAGGAGAACAAGGCCCATCATGGAGACCATAAACTCAGCGATCAGGAACATTTCAAAGTGCGAAGACTAAGCAATAAAATAAGTGATTGAATATTTAATAGGGATCCGAACATGACGCCAAGTATGACCATGAGGCGTTTTTGGGCAAGGACGAGGCAAAGGAATTCGACGAACTGACGCCGGAGAAGAGCAAAGAGCGTCTGGCGTAAGTTAAATGAAGCATTCTAAGTGAATAAAATATATTTTCAGCAAACTAGTGCCCAAAATGGACCTGAACGCGGACGGGCTGATTGAGGAGAACGAACTCAGAGAGCACATCAACTTCATGTAACCATTTTGATAATTAACCAAATCGTCATCCTCCCCACTGTTAAGGCAGAAGCGATACGTGGTATTGTTCGAAGAAATTAACTTGAGTTCTTATTCGCTAAATGTGTTCGATTCGAATCTGAGTCCTGGAGCATATAAATTCAGAGTTGAAATTGCCAATCTACTTTTTATCCATTTCAGAACAATGATGTGGAGAGGACTTGGAAGAATTACAAGGAGGAACAACTGGCAGATGGCAAGCTGAACTGGCAGGACTATCGGTTTGTTGAAGTGGAAATAAACAAATGATGGACATTTTTGAAGAGATCTAGTTTATGGAAAGCAACAAGAGGGACAAGAAGTTGCGCCAGAATACGCAAAAATGATTGAACGAGATGAGCGACGATGGAAGGTTTGAAAAAGATAAACTAGAAATAAATCGAAAGTGACTGCCTTTTGGGTGGCCGACTATGATTCGGACGGGAAATTGGACAGAACGGAGTATGGCTGCTTCATGCATCCGGAGGATTGCGACCATATGCGCGACATTGTTGTCCAGGTATGCGCTCAGATTACTGGGAAAGATGTGATTTTGACGCGTTTTTCCAGGAAACGATTGAAGACATTGACAAGGACAAAGACGGATTTGTGGACCTGGACGAGTACATTGGCGACATGTATCGCCCGGCGGACTATCCAGAGCTGAACGGCAAGGAGCCGGAATGGGTGGAGTCGGAGCGCGAAATGTTCAAGGAGCACAGGGACAAGGACAAGGATGGCAAGCTGAACAAGGTTTATTCAATAACACGAATCAGAATCAGAGAACACACGAAAAATTGCAACACAATTTTGTTAGGATGAGATGCGCGACTGGGTGATGCCGCTGAACTTTGACCATGCGGACGCAGAAGCCAAGCACCTGATCCACATCGCGGACGAGAACAAGGACGGCAAACTCTCGCCAGAGGAGGTACCTGCAGTTCCCCGTTTTGCCTTTCGCAATCTTTTCATTTGTTCAGGTGATCGCCCACTACGACACATTGTGAGGGCTTTGAAGCTAAAATGGCATCCGAAAGACATCATTTACAACACTGTTTGACATTTCAGTGTCGGCTCGCAAGCAACCGACTATGGCGAGCAACTCCAAAAACACGACCCGTCGGACCTTTGAGAAAGGGAAATGCCAAAAATACTTAACACTTCACCAAGTTGCCTTTGCTTTTCGCATAATTCGAAACACCACAATTCTCGTGTTTGCTTATTGAACTATTAATTTATTTTCTTGCATTTAATTGTTCAACTCCCCAAATTGCCTTTGATAAAATTTGTGTCATTTACGAAAATCACGTTGCTTTTGCAAATGGACAAACTTCTTATCTGGAAAATGTCCTCAAAATGCTCGGCTCATTTCACTAAAATTGGGAAAAGATGGCGACGAGAATGGACAGCGGCAGAAGAAATTAAGGGGAAGACAGGGGGACAATTGCTTCGGATTTTGAATATCACATGAGACATGGAACTGAATGACTAAGCATTAAGAAATACGAAAGGGTCCGATTTATCATCACATTGTTCTGAAATATTCCATTTCCCTCCAGTTTCAGTGGCTTGCGCCATTCATCGCCGCCGGATTGAACACGGAGTTGCCCATTGGGGAGGGCGGCTAAAACGTATAGTTTTTGGCCTTTAACTTTTGAATTCAAAACCAAAACGAATTTGCGCACCTTGACGAATGCGCCCGGTTGGTGCGCCTGTGCCGTGCCCCAGAGACGAAAGAACTCGCTGACATTCTTGGGCGTCGTCCTGCCGCCACCGTTCGATTTGTTGTGCCCTTGGGCAACTGCAGCGTCTGGCGCCGGCGCAGGACTTGTGGCTGGAGTGCCGGGCGCCGATGGGCTCAGCGACTTGCGTATGGCTGCAACGGAGCCGGACTGTGGTGCATCTGTTCCAATAAAATGGCCGTTATTTGGGTGTAAAGAAAATATCAAATGGTGGCAAAAAGATAAATGTGATGAACAATTCACTTTTGTTTGCCGTTGTTGACCAGACCGACGGACTGCCTATGCCGAAGTGTTGCTTTGGGCTGGTGGCCAGCGAGTTTGGGCGTCCGTTCGCCGCCACTTTTGGCTTGCCTTCCGGACGAGGATGTTGGAAATCGCCTTGTTGGAACTGGGTCAGTATCTCGGCCACCGGACGCTGCGGCTCCTCCACAATCTCGATGGTGCGGTCGGACTGAAAAGTGCCAGCAAATAAAGAAATAAACCCCAAACAACAGATCACATCAGTTAACTATTTTTATTGCCAAAATATGCTCACCGCCATTGCTGCCTGTTGCGACTGCTGACGAATGACTGGGCTGTGGTTGTTGCTGTCCCTCTCTGCCGACTCTTGTTCACCATCCTCCTGTTGCCCTCTCGGTTCCACCTTGCCCAGCTGGAACTGTGCAACCATGCGGCGGATGGCCGACGGGCCGGTGGAGCCAATTTCGCGACGAATCAGTTCCTGCTTCTCCGGTTCAAATGCCGTGTAGGAGAGCGGTTTCAGCGGCGACGCCGGGTCATTGAGCGGTGTGCGCACATGCACTTCGCGTGCGCCGCCCGCCAGAGAGCCGGAACCGGCCGAACTCAGTGTGGACGCACTCGACAATTGGCTCAGCTGCGAGAACAAAGAAGAAAGAACACACTATATTTCTCCTTTTTCTTGATTCTCGGCATCTGAGGATTGCCGTCGCTTACCCGTTTGCCCACTTTCTTGTCCAGCTCTAATTGGAACGCCGACTTCTCTCGCAGCGTTTGCGCTTCCTCTTCCTGCATGTCTTCTCCGTCGTCTTCCAGCTCTATTCCAGCGTGTCCATTTTCGCAATTGTTCAGTGCCGACTCCATCGCCGAGTGGACCATTTCGCGGGAGAGCTCGCTGGACGCCCTGGTGTCTGCGTCGTGGCCGCCCTCTTCGCCTTCAATGCCTCCGGACGGCGTTTGTTTCATCAAGTCACTTCCAGCAGTTGCTGCGTATGAGCGCACGGAGTCAAGGACGCACTCGCCTGGGAGGCAAATAAAAATTAAAAAGTCAGAAACCAAGGTTCTGAAGCCCTAAAAGCGATTGGTATTGCTTTTTTGTCTTGCCTGTTTCCGAAGTGCATAGCGTGTCCCGTGGCGTTTGTTCATCGGTAGAAGCCAGCGGGGAAGTGTGATCGGCTGCCCACTCCGCTTCCGCCTTTGCACTGTCCAAACTGTCCCGGTGGGCCAACAGATGCAACGACACGTCCTCCTCTTCCTCCTCCTCCTCTTCGTCCGGCTGATGGTGCCATTCGTCACCGTTCAACGCGTCCCTGGGCGTTTGTTGCCGCTGGGCCAGCGAGCGACGGGGCGCCGCAGTCACTGCATCGCTATGCTTTCGCTCTGCATCTGCCTCTCCGTTGAATTCATCGCCGTCCTCCACTTCTGTTCGTGCACTGTTTGGCGGCACATGGCTGTTGGGCGAGCCGCGAGACGTATCCGTCGCCGGAATTTGCTGATCTGGCGAGTTGACGAAACGCACTTCCGGCAAACGAATTTGCTCAAACACTGCAGCGATCAGTGCTGAAAGAGTGGAATGCAAAATTTCTGTCCAAAATATGAATGTGCTGAAAGGTTTCATGGCTAATTGGTGACTGACCGTCTTCTTGTTCCTGTTTATTTTCAGCCGCCAGACTTTGCTTTTGTTCCACGATTCCTCCGTGCTGGAGGATCACCTCGTTCTGTTCCTCGTTGTGATACATGCTTTTGACGGTGGTCAGCTGAAAACACTTTGTGTGCTTAAAGGTAGGCAACCAGCAGCGCGCGCAAAATTGGGTTGGCCCCAGAGCAGCGTTCGCAATTTTCGCATTGATTCGCCGCTCGAGCAGCGGGGATTAGCCGATCGAAGGAATGGGGACAGAGCGGAGGGGAGACCAAAGATGTGATCCCCGAAGGCGGGCCACCGCCAGCTCAATTGGGCTGTGTGTGGGAATGCGCAGCCGGTGGGGCTGGATGAGCAACAGGGAAAAGCCGCCACTGTCGCGCCGCGGCGGCGGCGGCGGTGAGGAAAGCGATCCGGGGGGAAAGGCAGATGAGTGGGGGCAATTACACCCTGCAGCCACACAATATGTGTATGGATTGCTTTTGCCGCTTGTCTCTCCCCTTTCATCGCCCCGCGCCGAAGAAAACGCACAAAACAACACACGCATAAAAGAAGTGACCATCAAAGAACAACAACGGGCACAAAAGTGGACGACCGACGAGGAATCCGGCGGGGCGCGCGCGGAAATTTGGGGAAGTGTAACGAAAGAGGAGCTGGGAAAAGACAACACAAAACACGGCAGAGCGGACAATGGATCCGCCCGATGGCCAGAAGAGGGGACGCGCGGGACAATTGTGTGTGCACGCGCGGCGAGATTGAAAGATTGAATTGGCCAAGAGAGTACAACGAAGAACGGAATTGAGCGCCGCGAAAGGGCGCGCAATATGGGCGTAGGCATTTCCCAACTTTGGTCAACAGTCAACGCCAGCAAATTTGATTCTTGCTTTCGCTACAGAAATACAGCGTTAAGGAATTATGAAGTGGCTTTTAGGCAGTTTTTCGCGCGAATGAGACTGTATTCGGGGGCTCATCCGCCGATGGCTCTAAGCCGACTGCGCCGGCCAATCCGTGCCAAATCCGCGCGTCTGTTGCGCAAGCGCAATTTGGCTAATTGAAAAGTGGTATACAACGCACAACGGTAAGGAGGAGGATAAGCAACTGCGACTTTTAGCAAAGACGAGAAAAATATTTGCGATTGGAGGGAATGTTATGTGAATACTGAATAGTGGAAAACTTTGAAAGTGGGGATTTGTTCCCAAAAAGGAGGGAGGAACGGACAGCGGGGGGACAAACAAAGTGACAAGGGGACACAGAAGAGTGCCCCCACACCCTTCACTTTTGCCTTTTGTTTGACTTTGGGCCTTTGGGGAAAAAGGAAAAGCGAACGAAACATTGAAGATTGAACAGATCATTTGGGCGACTGATGCTTTTATTCTAGTATTTTCGATTAAAACTTGAATCATATGTGACATTGGAAAGCCAAAAAGAGTATTTATAATCTATTCAGCTTCCGACGAGAATACTAGTAAATGGCCCATTTTTTGGTCGTGTATTGGACGAAACAAGAAAGGACATCTTTTTGATCGAAAAAGAGATTGTGAATGAAGCATAAAACGTGGACGCTTTTGATTGATAAGCCATGGAACGATGGAACGCATTACTCCAGATATTTTTGCAGATGAATGAATGCCTTGTTAAGCAATAAAAATGAAGAATATTTCTTAAAGGAAACACAGTGATTAATTTGGCCATAACTTGCCATTTCACTCTTTTGCATTTGAATGACATCTGATTCAAGTTTTTTAGCTTAGGTAGCTCATACCTTGGCGAAGTTATGGCGTCAAAATTCCTGTCGCCCAAAGCCCAAACAATCTTCTCCAGTTGCGAAGATGCTGTGCTGCCCTTTATTTTTATGCGATAGATTGGATATTTGGAACCTGGAAGTACTTTATCAAGTATGTAATGGTCATTTGCTCACACGCACGCGTGTTGTGGATGAACCGAAACATTTCCATTCAATTCTGATTGCGATCTCCGAAAAGCGAAAATTGTTTTGAGAATCTGTAAGTGTTTCGGAAATTTTAAGCCAGGGTTTGGAATTTGAAAATGAGATTTCCCTGAAATGATGTTGAAAAAAGCAATTTATGAGTGAAATGACAAGAGAGGTGGGCTCAATTTGAAACGAACATTTTGGAATTCTGAGATAAGGCAAGGCAGGAATTAAGGGCGAACCTAAAATTGGGCGGTGGGGACAATTGTGCTGTTTTTGCTGAACAACAATCCTCCAGCACACGCAGTTTTAAAGTTTCAATGGCAAAACCATTTGGCGGTTGTGATAACTGATAAGAATGATAGCAAATTGAATCGCGTTGTTTATCAGAAAGATGGGAAAAGCGGTGAACATGAACACACTGAAAAGTGCTGTGACAATGATGGAAAGGACAAAGGAAAATGGGAAATGAGAAATGACGAAATGAGGATTGCAAAAAAATGAATAAAGATGGCTAGATGGCATACAAAAAATAAAATGCCAACAACCAATACATATATAGATAAAATTCAAAACTAAAATTGTACATTTTTGCGCGAGAGTCCTGCCTTTTGCGCACGAATTCTCTGCCTGCTATTCAGAAGATTGGGAAATGGGGTTGAATGGTGTGGTGGAGGGAATGGACATTGGGCAAAGCCAAGCGGAACAAAAATGCAAAGGAACGCCGCCCATGTTTATATGTGAATGTGAAGGCCAATAAAAATCTCGGTCCTTGGTTTATGTTTAGTATGACTGACACAATTTTTTCACACACTCTTCTCTTTTCATGACAATACGAATTGCAAAGCCAATGAACTTGGATCTTCGATGAACGCCCATTCTTTTGTTCCCCTCATTCATGCGAAGCCGTTTGTCCATGGCTCTGCGGCCAACTCGTCCACCATCCTCGGCGCGGAGCGGCCAAAACGAACTGAAAGCGAATAAATAGTTTTGGGACTTCATCGTTGCAGATTTACCGAATGGCTCTGGCGGCGAGTTCCGCTTGATGTGAGTCTGGTCGTCCTCAACAGAAGCAAAGGGTGTGCGCTTTCCGAACCGCACCAGTGCGTTTCGCATTGTGGCTGCCGATGAATAGGGTGTGCGAGGCGAACGGCCTAGGCGTATTAGTGCGTTGCGCATGTGCCGCTTCTCGGGCACGCCAGCGCTGAAATTGCAGAATTGCACACAAATCCCTTTTTGGGGCATTTTGGTGCCGACCTGATGTTCTCTTCGCTCGGTTCGAGCGCGAACAGTAGTACTGGCGACACATCATCGCCACCGGCATCAATGGGAGCTGCCAGAGTGCTGCAGAACGCGAACGCTGCGACAAGGACCGCAAAGGTGGCCAACAACAATGAGAACGATGAGGGGATGAGAGCGCGCATCTTCAGGGATTTTGTGCAGCGAATCGGATGATGACGGCAAATTGGAAGATCACTGAAAATCTACATTAGAATGTGAATTTGGCACAGACTAAAAATGTGAATGGGGCAGCAGCCGAATTGCGCATTTAATAGGCGCAACTTGGCCGCGAATTGCCATCGGCATTTCCGGAAAATGGTGGGCATTCTTAATGAAAATGTCCCAAAAATATTTGCACACGACGCCGTTTGGATATGAAGTTTTGTGCCCCAAAGCGATTGTGTCGAGGGCACACAAATTGTGCGACGGCGGCAAAATGCACAAACAGTGGGCGGTAAAATGTGCCTATGGTCGCGCCATAATGCGATAAATGATGTCGATCTTTGGCATTCCAAAACTTCCGGACAGAATCTTTTTGCAAAATCCGTGATCTCTGGACATCGAATGTCTGACACTTTTCACATTCTGTTCATTTGTGCAACCTGAGAAGACTCACCTTTTTTCTGCGGAAGGCCTAAGGCGTTGCTGTGCCCGAAAGTGTAGTTTAATGGAATAATTCAGAAATCCCAAATAAATAGCCCTGGAAGCGTCAATGTGCGTAATTGTGTGTGACGATTCTGGCACTATCTCAAATAGCGCGAAATACGACACCCAAGATGGCACCACACTCCAAAAAGATGGCGCAATGTTTGACGAAAGTTGAGAAAAGGGAGAAACCATGGCTGTTTAAGCGATTTCCTGTGATTTTGGCTTTGCAAAGGTTTAAAAGAGTGCCAATCCGCTGGCTTTCGTTGTTCCAAAAACGCGTAGTGGATCCAGTGTGCACAAATTGCCTCAATGGATGTCCATGTTTCGCTTCTGTTTTCACTCGCTCATAACTCATAAGGAAAAGAGGTGTGCCCAATTGTTCAATTGAATTGGCAATGAAAAGAGGAACAATGACGCAAACCAGCATTTGTAAAAAAATATTATTACCGTTGGGAACTGGCGAATTGGCTGTTTGGCAATGACTTAGTATGCCGAAGAAGGACAAACACATCAGATACTTGGGGATTGTCGAATGGAGGAAGTAAAAATAAAAATTGGAAATATTGGAGACTCAGACAGAACACTAGTATTGGTGTTGCGCCATTGCGTTTTAAATGATATGTTCGACAAAGTTCAATCTTCAACGTACAATTAGTCTGCTGAGAGCGTCAACACAATGTTTGTGCATTCCCTTCGAAGGCGGCAATTACTGATTTCGCTCGTAGTTGCGATTCATGCGAATCTTGAGGGCAAGTTCGCATGCCCTCAAAATTCTCACGCACTGAACTTGGATTGAATTTAAAAAATGGAATGCATTAGAAACGATTTACGATTGGATACTATTATCTGCCGAATTTAAATAAGCATTCTGCAGTGTGCATTTTGCAATTCATTCAGTTTCCTTTAGCAACAATTCAGTCCAGTTAGCAATTAATAAACACAATTAAGCTAGAGCATGCGCATCTGCATGTTTGCGCAAATTTTGCTCAGCCCTCGACAAAATGACGTTTCACTATTTCAAATTTGAGGCGTACTTTTTGCTTGTTCTTAAACATTGAAGAAAAATCATCCGCCATATTTTCACGCGCTTTGCACTTTCCACACACACTAAGGACTAGTCAGCATGTGCTCTTGAGTATTGACATTTGCAACTCAAAGTAATATTTATTCATTTCCTTCTGCACCACTTTACCTTCTTCAGTGCTTTAATGAATTCTGTGCTTGTCTTCTCCTTCTTAAAAGAAGAGCATTTTCCAATCGTCACCTCAAAATGACCATCTTTTACCATTTGGAAACTGTTTTTGCGCTTTCGATTCTCCTTCATCTGGTAATCCTAATTTCATTAACTTCTCTCAATGTTTTCATTGCAAGTGCATCGCCTTCAAACCGTTACGCAGTTCGGTATTTTTGGAAATGGACACCAATGGGAATGGACTTGTGTCACGCGAAGAAGCACTGATCTGGGCTCTTGGTCAGGGCAATGACCAAGAGAATGCTCTAGAATTTGTCGACGAACTGTTCAAGGCAAGCATGTACCCCTTTGGGAACACGTAGATTAGGTTTTTGTCAAGAATATGGACGGGAACGAGGACGGTCAAATCGATATGGCTGAGGCGCGGCAATTCAGTGCGGCCGGCAAAATTGAGTTGCACCGGAGGAGGATGAAGATGGAGCCAGAAATGGAAGAGACGGAGGCAAAATGATCGAATTGGTTGAATAAGCATTTACCGGAAATCAGCTTTAAAACTTTAACGCGATGAAATTGCATTCCAAAACATGTGTTGTAAATAGAAACAGTGTAAAAACAGCAAAATCAGCATTTAAAGTTTGAACTTATTTAGCGAGAGAATGATTTGAACAAGAGACAGTGTCAGGCTTGAGAAGAAAGTTAAAAAATTCACGAGTAAGAGAAAAGAGAGCTTTTAGGAAGATAAACCCATTTGGAGTCAAATTATCTCAACACTCAGCAGAGTATGAAGATTTAAAAAAATATAGAAATATCCTTGTCTATCAGCAATCAGCATCCACAGTCCATACTTCATTGTCCTTGCCAATCCGCTATTGGCCAAGATGCTGCTGCTGTTTGGGCATCTCTTTTGGAATGGGACGGCGCAAAGGCGAAGGCAGAGATGGCGACGTGCTGGAGAAGGACTGGCTGGACTGCGACTGCTGTGCCGCAATCGCCGCCTCCAGAGAACCTGTTAGCAAAGATCACTCATTCCCTTCAAAATATTCCACAAATGACAATGTGCCAAACCCGTTGAGATGATTGAAGATGAAGTGGACGATGCCTGCTCCTGTTGATCTGTGCCGCCTGCGCTCATGCGTTGGCGCATTCCGATGCCACCGATTGCAACCGAGTTGCTGCACTTGTCCACAATCGGACTGTTGCCATTGTTCGCTGCGCCGCTTGACTGGCCTCCGCCAGTCTCCAGCTCGTCAAGGCGACCCTGCAGACGACGCTTCTCTGCTTCGAGGGAATCCATTCTGCGAGATGAAAAGTATGCATACAGGGCCTAAAGTAATGGTATCAAACCTCTTGCCAAGTGTGTTGAAGAGTGCTTCCTGCTCATGTTCCAGCGAATTCTCCAAATCGACCTTTTCGCGGCGCAACGTGTCCAAGGACTGAATGAGAGCTTGTAGTGCTGTACAGTTTCTAAAAAACCTTGTGATTGCTCTGGATCTCGGCCTCCAATTTTCTAATTTTCTGCAACAGATTCGACACCACCCAACTTTGGTCTTTGCTCAACCGGCTGCTTAGCTCGTCTCTCTCGCCTTCCAGCTGCACAAAAATTTCAAATTTTTATGTCTTATCGCTAAATAATTCTTCACACCTGTGTTAACTTGCGCATCAAATCATTGATGAGGAACTCCTCTTCCTGCTCATACTTGAGTGCCAATTGCTCTTTGTCCGTCTTCAGTTTTTGTATGCGTTTGAGCAGCCTAAATCCAATTAATTTAGAGTTTCCCAAATTTTTTATTATTCTCACATATTCGAAATATACTCCTCCTCCTGCTCAACTCGGACTTGCATTCGTACTTTTGATTCGCGGATTTGTCTGTTTTCCTGCTCCAGCTCGCCATTGCGTTGCTTCAGTTGTTCTATTTTCATCTGGAATTTGGTGTGAATGTCATCGATTTTTAATTTATAAACAAACCTCCGCAACGTTCTTAGCCGCTATCAGATCAAGACACCTTAAAGCTCATTTTAAAAGCGATAATAATTTTCAATTCCACTTACTTTTTCACCCAGTATTCTTTACAATCTGGATTATTGTCTGGGTTGTCCTTGTCCAGAGAGGAAGATGAAGCAGAAAGCTCTTCCAGCAACTGGAAGTGATTGGGCGGAAGTGGATGGCGAAGTCCACGCGGCGATGGTGAAGGACGCGGAGATGGTCTCGGAGATGGAGACATGGCTATTTTTAATGGAAAAAGAATGAATATTAATTTGTGCAAAATGGAAACAGTACACATGCGAGAGTTGCGCGAGTTGGCCGGCGAGTGCATTGTTCCAGTCGTTGTAAAAAGCTGCCAATTGAAGTTTATAACTTGATGCTCAGCTAATAAGTAAATATAAATAATGACCTCTGAAAAGGACTATGAATGATATGATAGAGATTGGGTTCGGCTTTCAATTCTCTCGAATGGTTGCTGACGTATAAATTATAAATGTGAAAAAATGCTTGTGCCAACAATAAATAAAATTCTTGTTCGCTCGCTCGGGATGCTCTTTGATGTGCATTTATAAATTTATATCTATCTGCAAAGTCCAAAAATAGACGAAAATGGGGGAGCGCAGGAGTGATGACGGATAAGCATGGACAGGGAAAGAGCGGATGTTTATGATTTTTCGGTCGAGTGGGATGGACTGTGGGGGAGAAAATGAGGGGAGGGGAAATTGCGATGGATTAAAATTTTAAGTGTAAATAGTATGTAATACCTAGATAAAAGATAAGACGGAGACTAGACGATGGGAGCAGATAAAGAAAGATATTGTGGATGCTTTTGGCCGAATAGAAATGTGGAGAAGAGAATTCAATTAAATCGGAACCAGGTACAGCAGCAGCCAGAGCGCTTAAAAATGTAAATGCAGTGTAACTGCAGATTTATTCAGTATATGCTGTTCGTGAGCAAAATTTGGGAGAAAAACAACTGCCGCGATAGCGACAAACACCTAGTACTATAGCACAGCCCTTTTCAGTTTTCATTCCATTTACGCTCCAAATAGAAAGAGACAGAATAGTTTAGCTTTTAACTCACGTTCTCTCATTCTATATATTCTCAATTCAAATTTCTCTAGAACTTTAGATTTGAGAGATTGAGAGTGTGTTGCCGGTCGTAGTCGTCCAATGCCTTGCTTTATGTATTAGTATGCGGCCGTTGGTCGAGAGTCGAGAATGCGACAAAGTTACAAAGAATTTCAATGTATTTCTCGAGATATTCGCTCTATAGGTATCTATACGTATCTAGTAGGTATCTAGTCTAGCCTTCATCCTCGCAATATACCTAGCGTTGGTTTGGACCAAATAAACATTGGGTGATTTGTAGTGAACAACGAAATTGGGATACTTATATTTCTCATTTAAATAACGGATTAGATTTATGAATTATGATTAATGAAATTGTATATTTTAGGAAGAGAATGGATAAAGCGAAAATTAAAAAAGTAGAAAAGTTATCATATGTATGCGTATACGTGTATTATAGGTAGTCGTATAGCGAAAATTGAAAAGCAATTGATATTTTTCAATTTTTTGTTTTTCATGCATGTTCGGAATGCCAAAAACTAAAATATCCTAACTTCTTGATGTTGATCGTTGATGGCTCCATGGCTGATGGGGATTGGGGATGGGGCCATCGGTTATGAGGCTTTTACGCTTTTTCCCTTTTCCGCCAAATCCTTTCTCATATCCCGTTTCAAATATTATAAGACCGACTAGTACGTTAATAAGTCTCTTTTGGTTGGCACTGGCATGGCACTTTTCCCAATTCATTTCGTAAATACGTAAATAGCGTGCCTTTTTTTTCAAATTTTAATCCCTTTCCACTTTTTGCTAGGGCGACGAGTGAGGGTGGTTTCTGGTTTGTTCTCTGTTGCTTAGCAGCTGAAACCCTGAAATTGGTTACTGGCTAGATACTAACAATACGGCATTTCAACCCCACTCTTTTAATAAATGTACACACAACGCTCCCACTTCCGAGGTCCCACTTACTATTTGCTCTTTCCACATCAATTATTCAAAATTTTTTTTGTTAAACCTTAAAACTTCTGTGTTCATATTTTTGGCCGTATGCCGTGTAATCCACGTTCCATCCATCCCTTCGTCCTTCAGTTTCGCATCGCACTGTGCTCATTTGTCAACTCCTCGCATTTCGCATCCATTTCTGTTCCAACGTGGACTCCCAGCTGCCACTCCACTCCGTCACACAATAATCGCTTAATTTTTTTCTGCGTATCAAACTATTCATACAACTTAATAACGAGCAATTAGTGAACCCAGTCCAATCTGCAACACACAATCAACAGGCAAACAACATTATTAATAGTTCTACTACCATTCCCAAGTTCGATATGATTTTTGCGCTATTGTTCGAGTTTTTTTGCACGTGGATTAAATTGTTATAAATTATAATAAATTTTGGTTTCTTTCAGTTAATTTTCGATTCGAGTACTGCTCAACCATGGTCCAGACGTACCAATCACCCGTGCGAGTCTATAAATATCCGTTCGAATTGGTGATGGCAGCGTATCACAAGGTCTGATAAACACGTAAATATCATTCGATTCATCTCAAAACAATCAGCGTTTTCCAACATGTCCGCAAATCCCAATCTTCGTTGGCTCAGAGATCACTTATGAATGGAAGGCGGACGATGGAGGTGAAGAGATCGTGGAACGAAAGTGCCAGCTCAATGTTGAAGCTCCTTATCTCGTTAAAAAGGTTCATGGTTGAATAGACATAAAATTAAAGTTAGGCGATCTTATTTCTATATTTATAGATAGCCGGAGTGGAATATGTCTACTTTAAACAACGCAACCATTTGAACATGAGGCAACGTACATTGGCCATTGAAGCATCAAACATCTCATTCTCTAGCCGAATTGTGGTTATCGAAAACTGCAAATACTATGTAGAAAATAACGTCATACAAACTCGTTATTGATCAATTAATCTAGGTTCACACCGATAATCCAGAATGGACTTGCTTTGAGCAGAGTGCAAGTTTGGACGTCAAATCGTTTTTTGGATTCGAGGCTGCAGTTGAAAAATTAGCAGTGAAACAATACGGTGCAAACATTGCAAAGGTTACTATTTACCCAACCATCTAGATCTTGAATAAAAACTTGAATTTTAGGGTAAGGAAGTCTTGGAGCATTTCATTGACGACTTGATAAAGAACGGGACAACACATGCGCCTCGTTGGACTCCCCCAGGTTTTGTCGCATAAGACAAAAAGTTCATAAATATACATCTACAGATGGTTCAAAGGCAATTGAATGTGTCGAAGGAGAAGTCACAGCTACGCCTGCCGATTCGGCGATTGATATTGCCAACGGAACAGTGGAAGGAATGGTGCACACAAATGCGGAAGGGGAGAAAGACAGATCACCACCTTCCACCCCACCGCACACGTCCAGCAGCGGTATTGGCTCGTCCAGCACAACAATCACAACCGGCGATTTGTTTGCACCGCCACTCTCCGGAACGGCGGAGGAAAAGCTCTCCCGTGAGGTAAAGGAAAAGCCCAATTTTATTATGGGCTAAGATTGCATTTCATAAATTAAAAGGAGTTGAAACGACGCCGTTCGAGCGGTGCAGGAGGACCGAAACATTCAAAGACAGCACATGATATGGCCGTGATGAGTGGCGCAAAAACGACCGCTCATGGGGCTGTAGCGAGAACAAATAGCTTCGACGACAGTTTGTCATTCGATAACATCATTTTAACAACAGATTCTTTTTAGTGGAGTCCAAATTGGAAAGCGAGTATATTCAGCGCTTTCTTGGCCAATTGACACCATTGGAAGAAAGTCGACTCTGTGAGCTGAAATATGGACTGCAGAATGCGCACAAAGGAAAAATCCCAAACGATGCACATTTGCTTCGCTTTTTGCGTGCAAGAGATTTCGACACAAAGAGGGCCACACAAATGGTGAGAACTATTCAGCCCACATTCCACTTCCGCAAAATATTACTTCTTGGCCTCTTCCTCTTAGGTGGTCAACTCGCTTTTGTGGCGAAAGCAACACAACGTGGACAAAATACTGCACGAATTTATACCACCCGCAGTGTTGTTAAAATATTTTCCGGGCGGATGGCACAAACATGACAATGAGGTTGAATTGCGAAGTTATTTGGTTCCTGAACAATCATTATAAACAACACAGGGTCGCCCTGTGTTCATTCTCCGTCTCGGGCAAATGGACATAAAGGTTTAAATGGTTTATAAATTTATAATGTGCAGCATCAACCCAAATTCCAGGGTCTTTTACGCTCTGTTGGGCTGGAGCCAATTGTCAAGTTTACGCTCTCCATTTGCGAACAAGGGCTAATCAAAACTGCCGAGGCAACGCACAGATTAGGCAAACCCATCAGGTAATCGATGATGAAATTATTTAATTTCTTAAAAATGAACTTTTTAGCACCTGGACTTTGTTGGTAGACCTAGAAGGGCTGAGCATGCGTCATTTGTGGAGACCAGGAATCCAGTGCTTGTTACGGATAATAGAAATAGTGGAAAACAATTATCCGGAGACAATGGTTTGTTTTTGCAAATCAGATTCCTTCGATAGTTGCAAATATTTTTTTCCAGGGTTTGGTGTTGATCACGAGAGCGCCTCGCGCTTTCCCGTTGCTATGGACATTGATTTCGCCATTCATCGATGACAATACGCGGAAAAAGTTTGAGTTGTACGCCAGCGAACAAGTCCTGCAGGAATTGGCTCGGTAACATAATTTATTATTTAGCAACAGAAATTCGATATTTTTCCAGTTATATCCCAAAGGAATTTTTGCCCGACTTTCTTGGTGGCCCATCCCACTTCGAAATGCCCAACATTGCGGATGGGCCTCCATGGCTGGTGCCCAAGTCCAATTATTTACCCGTGTCCGGCGATGAACTGCTCAAAGAGAATGCAGTCGATGTGTTGTCTAGTCAGTACACAAATGTCACTGTGAACAAAGGAGTCCCGCATGAGGTTGGAGATTATAGTCATTAATATACCTAATCAACAAGTTTGTCAGATCTGTTTATGGATTAATGCTGCTGGTTCGGTTCTTACATGGGACTTTGACATTTTGAAAGGAGAGTGCGAATTTGTCATTTATCACACGGATAAGGTCACTTTCACTTAAAACTCTCAATCTCATTCGTATCATTGTTTATTCTATAGAAGATAACGGCCGCCAGAGAGCCACAATCCAGTGCCCAACAGTTGTCCATCTCAGCTCCAAACACCGCCGAGATTCCGAGCAATCCATCCCAAGTGTCTACACAAACTACTGCTGCCACGGCGCCAGCAACATCGTCATCAGCCAAGGGTCCCGTGGAGATGGTGGAGCGAGTGGTCGATTCGTTGGCCAACGAAATATCCAATTTGCTGTCATCCGATTCCGCTCCGCCACATTTTCACGCAATAGCAGCAGAGCCAGAGTTTCGCCTGGGTGCAGAATTGACGTTGGCAGAGAAACCACTTACTTTTGCGGACGGGGACTCCATGCAGGTTGATAAGAAATGAATGGCCTCTTATGCCTTTATGAATTCATTTATTCGTTTCTAGGGTTCTCATTATTGCGCTAAGCCTGGTACTTATATCCTACAATGGCGACATCCGGCGGACATCAGTCATGAGCGCAAAGACTCACTTCCGAATGCGGGTGAGGAAAAGGCGGAGGCGGCAGCAGAGAAGCTGGTGGTGCCAAAGGAAAAAGGTCCGATTCACAAGTGCCGATTGATGGTCTACCACGAGGTGCTGAATTCGGCGGATTTCAAGTAGACATTTTTTAATTAGTAAATAAATTAAAACATTTTTGCAGGGGGAGTGTTGCCTCGTTGCAGTCATGTCGTTCTTCTTTCAATTCATTGGCTGCTGTGGAGTCACTTCACTCTTCGGATCCAAATTCGCCGAATGCAAAGCGTCGTATCCGCCACAATGTGAGTAGCAGTGGGCCACAACAGGCGAAGGAAGAAGATGACGACGAGGAGGACACCACCACGGATCAAACACCAAAGGCACAATGATATAACTGGTGGGCATGAATTTTTAATGTTTACGCTTTTCCGCGCTTGCTTAATATTATTCAGAATCAAAATCCGCTTCTTTTTAATTTTATTCCCGATTCTTTGCTCTCTAACATCCAAATCTCCCTTTTCCCTATATTCCAGTTATACAGCTAAAACTGAATACTCTAATCGATTATCCAATCGTACAAACAAAGAAAGTACCAAAGTACTACCAAACAATATCTCTGTTTCCCACTCAACGAATTTGGCCAGCAATCCCATTCATATTGTGTAGATGTCTTGTGCTTTTCTGTTTTCCTACATCTGTGCTTTGTTTTGCCAGAGACATTGGGTGAGAACTGATATCGCGAGAGCAATTTACACCATAGCTCATTAGTATGAATAATTTTGCTATTTGTTGTGAATAAAAAAAGTGTCATAATCATGACTATTGACTAGTCTGGTTGGTCTTGAACTTCTTCCTTCTCTAACTACTTATATTGCCCACTTTCTTGGTTTACTGTCTGATCCGAAAACAAACGCTACAATCAGCGCGAACAATAGCACTGCATAACCAATGAAGATAACACCCCACTTGAGGGAAAATACAAATATAAGTACCACATAAGTTTAAACAGCACAAACTTGTTGAGCAGTGTTCTCCGTCACAAGCCACGAGATGATCAATGGTTGGACCAAATTAACAATGTAATCAACTAGAGAGTCAAGAGCCATCAAGAAGTGGGAGTATTTTTGAGCAATCTATTGTTGTAAAAAATTATCATTTTTAAAATTGACAAAACCGCACCACTTGGCAGTTATTGGCAATGGCCACGAAAGCAATTCCGTTGATGCTGAGCACGGCGATGATAATCAATTGGGCCAATATGGGCTTGATGGTGGGAAGTAATCCCAAAATGGCATAAAAGCACACGTTAATCAACTGAATATGAGAGTAGTGAATCAAAATTATTTCTTACATGACAGGAAAATGGGAGCCAAACAATGCGGAAGCGGATGGAGAAGCAAGGAATGCGTTCAAGGATGGGAAGGATCATCTTTGACAAAATTGCGCAGGCATACGGCAGCGCTACCCAAATGCCAGTGGACTCCACATTGTAGTGAAGGACCTGGGCTGAACAAATGAATCAAATTGGCCAATTTACGCACCTTATTCATATAAATTGGTCCAAATTGGGCGAACAACCAGTATGTTAAACCACAGCAGAGGCAAGAGGCCATCCATGCCCATGCGGCCAGATCCATTAAAATCTTGGCGTAAGGAATGCGTTCAGTTGCCGTATCCTTCGGTTCCAATTCCATGACGGTTACTGCGTTTTGCGACTGTTTATTCGGTGAATTTCGGTACACAAGAAAAAAGGCAACGAAAAAAATGATGGAGAGGGAGCCGAACAGATAGTACGCGCTGGACCAGCCCCAGCCGGAAGAACACAACGCACCCGACGATGGCATTGCAACAATTACAGCGAGCTGATGAAAACGAAATGATATCTAAGTTAAAAAGTTAAAATGGACCAACCTGAAGGTGCAAGGAAAGAAAGGTGAGGAATGTGCCCTGTTCGTTCTGTGAAGCCCAATGGTGAGTGATTTCTGACATTGCTGGGAGAGCGGGCATTGCGCAAGCGCCCTGCAAAATGCGAACAGCCAACAGGGCATAGAATCCGCCAAGTGTGTAGAGTTGGGGTTGGAACAGAGTGAAAACACCAGACAGAAGTCCAGCTGCCGAGAAAACCAATCTATAATAGTTTACACTTTAATATATAGGATAACATGACATTTTGCCCACCTGAGTCCGAACAGCGAAAACAGCTGAGGGACGACGCCAATAGCAAGAATACCTCCAATGGCTGTACCGGCTAAAAGTATTCCCTGTTTCTGCGAATCGATCCCATCAATGCAGATCACGATGAAATTGAGCAAAAGGGCATTTGCACTGACAATCTTGACATTTTGAAGCAATTTCCTATTTTTCAGAAAATATAAATAGCCCACCGTCATACAAAGCATTGAAAGTAATAGAATGGCCAATCGGAATTTACTTCTTCTGAGCAAAGTTTGCTGTTTTCGTTGCTGTTCATTAGGTAATGGCACGCAAATTTGCTTTTCTCGCACTTCATTCATCTGACCTCAAGTTGCTAAAAAATAAGACAATTCCTTTTCTGAGCAAATTGATTATGGAAGAAGACTGAAATTGAATAGAACACACGGTTTAAGAAAGAACAGTTATTGATCCACTTCCTAACGTCAGTTGTTTAGGTAGTTGCTTCCTTGCTTCTGATAAAATGATTCCATCTGCTTCCCGAGTTCAAAAGTGTGCAAACAAGATAGGGGTAGATCAGTTGAGTAAAAGAACAGTGAAAGTCGCGCATAAACAAAGGAAACGGGACAGGAGTTTAAACAGCCCACACCCCAAAGTCTGCTGGCCAATCCAGATAAAGGAAAATTTATAAGTTCGAGTGGAACACGAAGGCATAATTTATGATCAATTCATAATTTTTGTAATATTGTTGTGCTTTGTTTATTGTCCCCTGTAGGTTGAATATCCAAAACAACTAAGTGTGATTGGCACATGGTAGTGCACATCAGGATCTTCAATTTGGAAAGCAACCTACAAAATGCAAACATTCAATTACTGTTAGTGTTGTTCACCTCAATGTACGGAAAGAAAGTGGGCCGCTTCTGGGCCTTGAAGTATTTGGCCGTATCAAAGCGCAATTTATAGATTCCCTTGCTGAGTGGCTTGTCCGGATGTACAATTGGAATCCGGCCCATCGTGTCGGTCACACTTAATAAGCCAAAACAAGCGAACCATTAAAACATGCATATTTCTGCAAACCCACGTGCTTCCCCACGATTCCCATGTACCAATGTCGTCCTTCTCTGTCTCATCGGACTCCACCTTGCCTTTGGCATTCTTTACCAATTTGTAGGCGGTGCATTCGACGCCTTTGGCCGGTGCCCCAATGGCAATGTCGAGCACATGGGAGCTGACGTTGTTGGGGCCAGCGTGTTGATGGACAACTTTATCCACGGCATTCTTCTTTTGCTTCTTAGTTTTGTGCATTTCCATTGATGGATTTGCCAACATAAGAAGCGATATCAGGCAAAGGCAACGGACAAAGCAGGGCATAATTATACAAAGTGAAGGGGCAGCAGGAAACAAATTGACCCCCACTAATTTTGTGTTTAAGTTTTAAAGCCGTGAACGGCTATGCAAATACCGAGTGTATGTATGGGTATGAGCATTACTCAGAATTGGCGTTAAATTTATAATATCAATGTGACACTTCATTTGTGCAGATGGAGACAACGACATTTTAAGAATGAAATAAAAAGAATTGTACCTAGTACTAGTACCTATTTCCTGGAATTATTATCAAATATCTCAAAAGTGAATTTTTAATTTTCACAATTGAAAAAAAGAATTTGCTTTAAAATCATTTTTGCGGTGTCAACTTTGATTAAGAGAATCGGATTAGGTAGACGTGCTGATCCAAGTCATCGATCAAATGCGCACTTCCTATTTTTCGAAGAGATTTTGGCTAACAAACCAGATGTACTTATCCAAAATGTGTCATAATCATAATCATAAAGTCATATTTCATAGACTATAGTCATAATTTGTGTATTCTTCCGTTCTTCCCTCATCGCTTAGCAGTACGACTGTACGACCACCATTTTTTATTTCATTTATCATTTTTTTTTGCGTGATGTCCAAAAAATGAAATTTCATCCTAATGCAACCCAAATCGCAGACGCATTCAGCCGGCCATGGCATGTAAATTGCAATAATGTATATATTTAATTTTGAATCGGAATTTTGGTTTTTTTACCTTTTACCCAGGTACTAGTATCCGTATCTAGCCCAGTTTTTGGTTAGCTATTACTCTTTATAAGCTGAGTCGCTGAGTAGTCAGCCGACAAAAGAAAATCACGGGACAACAATTACAAAATGAGGTTCAATTTATGAAATTTATTCCTGAAAAATTTTACATTTTTTGCGCAGGCTGCCGTCTGAAACATGGTTGGAGGTGCTCGGATTTATTGATTGGAATTCCTTGGGCGAAAGAGTGAGCTTCACTTGTCGCAGATTTAGCCGACTGGGAAGCTGGTTGCTTCTGAAACATGTACGAAAAATACCACGTCTGATTTTCACTGCTGAACAACACATCGGGCCATCAAAAAAAGTGGGCAAGCGAAAGAAGAAACCCATTCAACAGTTTCGAAGTGTGCTCTTGAGGGCTGAAGGCGAATGGAAGTTTGGGCAAGAGGCACAGACAATGGAGATAGCCGAGGAGAAAGTGCCAGACAACATCATTGGCTTTCAGCAAATCAAGCTACTGTACGAACTTTGTTTATTTCCATAAGACAAAATAAACAATTTTAGTTGTTTCGATGAACGAGTGTTCCGCTTTTTCCGTGCTGCATTTTCGCCTCTACTCTCCCAAATCACCGTTCGCTTTGATCATGGATTCGCTCTTGAACCAAGCCTGCGCGTGTTAACCTCAATTTTGCCATACATTGAGGCACCTTTATCACTCGCTTTTGCACCCGAGGTAAAACTTTATTTTTCTTAGCAACAATGTTTGCTTTTCATTTAGGACGTGGATTTGGGCGCACCATTTGACGAATTGGAGCAATTGTTGCCTCAAATCCTGAGCAAAGTTCATTTTTTGTCACTCAAACTGACTACTGAGATGATTCCACTATTGATGGAATGGCTTAATATGCCAGCGAAAGAAGAATGGGCAACACCGAAAAAACTTTTGCTCTTCTGTCCCTTCTACAATCGCGAAGCTCGTGAGGAGTTTCAGCGGCAAGTGAAAAAGGTTTGCGCTTGTTATTGGCAAAAATTGAAAACAAATGAATTTTAGGAATTCTTAAACGCCAAAAACCCGTCCACTTTCGTGATTCGACTGATTATCAAGCCAAACTCAATCCGAGCCAGCAATCCGCCACTTTTGAATCACCGCAGCAGAGAGCAATTTGTCGAGAAGCACGTGGATTCACGCAATTTATTCTATCACCGATGTCCGTTATCTGAAGAAACGAACCAGATGAATAGGGAGAAGACAGAGAGCGAAATGATCAAATGGACTCATTGGGCGCCTAAAACATCTGAGATCGTGATCAACGTACTCAAATTTGGGTATGCAGGTTGCGGTTCGAAAATCGTCAAATTGATTAAACTATTTTAGAAATCTCTGCGGAGAAAAGACGGAAGAGGGGGGACCAAGCACGAAGAAGGGAAAATGGATTTAGAATTTATTTAGAATTTTACACAAAAAGCTTTTATTTTTCTTATTCTTTTACCATTCTCTTTATTTTCTCACTTTTAAATGCTATAATCTCTTTTTATTTTTATGAATTTATAAATCAATTAAAAATCATTCAAATAAAATACCTAGGCATTATTATTTGTTATGTAAAGTTTACATTTATGTATATCAAACGTTGGAAAACCAACTTTTTAGTAAAATTGTTTTGAATCGGTGCGCGAAAACATTGGTGGTGGTCTGGCGGTGGATGGCTATGATTATGAGATGAGTGATCGACTGGCTAATTAAAGTGACTGCTGGTACCCAGGCTGCCGCTGATGTTCCTGTTTCGTCGTAAAATTGACGAGGTTGACGGGCAAAGTGGGGAGACACAAGATGGCGCTAGACGCGGAATCAATTTATCATATTTCCAGATAAAATTGGGCGCAGAGTGGAGTGGGTATTCTCCACGTGATTCTCGTACTACGGCTGCTCCATTCTCGCCTTCACAGCCTTTCTTTTCTGTTGCAGTAATAAGGTAAGCGAAATGGAACATCACGAGGCTAGCTGATAACTGTTAGTTTTGACGTTAATTTACCGAAATATTAAAATGCATAAGCTGCTGGTGGGTTCTTCCTCGAATGTTTGCTTAAATCCCCACTCGCTTCTCTCAACTCAATGCTTCGCCGCCACAAAGTTTATTCACCTGACTTCTCGTAAACGGTCGCTATCTTCCGCCTTCTCTGGTTTTCGACTAAGTTCAAGGCACGATGAGTCAAAAACTACTCAAATGGATCAAATTCCACCGTCCAGAGGAATCTCAATCCCTCTAAAGGCTGACCTCTTATAAAGTTAGTATTTTATTTTCATTTTCTCATTAGCTTAATTTGTATCCCGTTTGACCAATTAAATATATTTTCTATAAATAAGGCCATTCTATACTGTCATCCGCCGCCCCACCCCAACTGACCACAAGCCCAATGTCATCCCAACTCACCACAATTACTATTTGTCCCCAACTCACCACAATCGCCATTTGTCCCCAACTCACCACAATTACTATTTATGCCTAACTCGCCACAAATTGGATAGTATTATGTCGCTTTTATTTTTTTTTGAATAGGTAAAATGGAGGGTTTTGTAAAAAATATTCATCAGTCATCACTTTGTGGTGAGTTGGGGACAAATGGCGATTGTGGTGAGTTGGGCATAAATAAGTATTGTGGTGAGTTGGGCATAAATAAGTATTGTGGCGAGTTGGGGACAAATAGTAATTGTGGTGAATTGGGATGACATTGGGCTTGTGGTCAGTTGGGGTTGTGGTCAGTTGGGGTTGTGGTCAGTTGGGGTTGTGGTGAGTTGGGGTAGCGCTGTCATCCGCTTACTTAAATCGTTAAATCCTCGAGCAAATTTCACGCAAGCATTCTTATCTTTTCCCTTCAGAATCTGTTTGCTCTATTCTCGCTCTTGCGCCAAAGTTCGTCGACCTTCTTTGACGTCAGTCTGGAGAAGCAATTTCAGGCCAGAAATAACACATGTTTGTTGGCAAGTCTATGCTGCGCAGTGCGCACGTTTTTGGCTCTTTAAAGCGGATTTTGCTGATCACTGAATGCTGAAGAGCTGGAAATGTCTTTATTCTCTAACTATTATTCTCTAACTTTTGATTGCAGGGAATTCCTTTTCCACATTTGTCCATATCAATTAGCCCAAATCATTCATCGAAATCGGACGGGAATTTCTCCCGGGTCTTGCACGAGACCCCGCTTTACTTTCTTCTTAACCACTTCTCTAATATTTGTCTTTGACCTTTGCGAGAAGGCTTTTCCATTCTTCACTCGAGAAAGAAGACTAGAAGACATGAAAATCTCAATATTCCATTGAGTAGCACACGTCACCTGGCTTTTGCTTCCCATTTTTTTGCACTTACCAATCAATATTTAGCTCGCAATCCGTTTTTCAAAATTCGGCTTAAACCGTTTTTGCGCATTTATCTGTCAACTTGCCATTTTCAGTAATCACACTGTTCGCCCACCGTGGAATTGGAATACTTGCTCAACGCAATGGGAATGGAATGCGCACGTTCCTCCTCACCCATCATCACGCTCTCACGTCCCTGGTTCAGCATTAGTCTGCATGGCGATGAGCAATTGCTGGATGGGAACGGTTCCGACTGCGAGCATCAAAGTGCCGCTGGGATTTTGCCGCAATCGGCGCCCTCGTCGCTTTTCTCTTCTTTCATCACATGCAAGCGAGCTGCCTCTTTCCCGCTGGCAAATGCACTCATGAACAGCATGAGCATGGACTCTTCGTATGCAATGGACTGTACGACGACGATTTGCGGCAACAACAGAGACAAATTGAAGGTTGGAAAAATAAATATTTTGGGCTAACATCTAATAATCTAATATGTATAGTAGGTACTTTAAGCCTGATTTTAAAGACTTCTTTTTTCTTAGTATCAACTCTGCATTCCATAATATTATTTCCTTATTGCCTTTTATTAACTTGTCTTCCGTTCATGGCCGTTGTTTACAACGATTATTGGTCTCCTAAATTAGTGCTTCATCACTTTCATTTCCTCGTTGCGATTCCTGTTTATTCCTTTTTTTGCGCTCGGGGCAGTCAGTGTATCTATCTATCGTCGTTGTTTGGTCTCTTCTCTCTTCGTTGCACCTTTTATCGCACTTTTTGCGGGCAACTGAGCAGTGAGCACAATATAACTATTGAGAAAACACCAAACATTAGCATCCAGCCTTATCAATGTCGAACAAATTGTGACTAGTTGGCTGTCTTGTTTTTCTCTTTATATGTTTGCTTTCTATTTCTAATGCTTTCCTTCGAGAATCTTTCTCTGATAAAGTTGGCTGAACAACGAGAAAGTGCAATAAATCACCATTTGCTAAATTTATCCGAGACAGCTGATCTCACGTTGGATCCGGTCCCTTCAACTGTTCACGTGTAAAATGAGTGCACACCTCTTTCCTAATAAATATCTTCACAATTGCTCAAATATTTTCTCCACCCAAAGATTGAGGTCATCAATGACTGGTTCTGATCGCTGTTTACGATCGGCCGGAGCAAAATGGTCCCATAAAGTACAAAAAGAGACTGCGCTAATCTTGTGCAATAAATGTTTGAATCAAAAAGATGAAAGGTTATCTTTTACACAAGGGTTGACCATTCTTGGTCTTCAACCTTTTTAATTGGTCGGTTATTTTTTATTAGTCTCTTCCCGCTACGTTGGTCGCGGTTACATAATTGTTGCAAACGAAAAAATGCATTCACAAGGTGAACCTAATCCTAAAATAAAAGCAGGGACGAAGTTAATAAATCGGTCATCGATTATTTGGGGGAGTAAAAGGAACAATTGACGCTCTAGACCTTGATCGCGTCTTGATCTCTTGTTATTGGAAACATTCATTTGCTTTAACTCCTCTCTCTTCAAGGTAATAGGTACAATAAATATTTTCGTCGAATTCTCGAAAACATTTCTTTATCAGTGAAAACTGCACTCCATCGCCCCCTCCCCTATTGGGTCTGTTCATTTATCAATTGCTTTCTGTTCCGTCGCCCCATTTTCGCCTTGCCTTTGTAGTGTTTGTGTTATTATCACTTTATCAATTATCAGCCGCCCAATAGGCTCAACGCAAAATGGTGTTTCCCGTGAAATTGGTGTGAACGGGCGGACACGGGAACGGGACCCAGTACCAAAGAAATCGGCGAATCTGGTGTCTCTTCCGTCCTCCCTTTTTCCGGGCAACTTCCAACACCAATTGCCCCCGATATTTCGCTGCACTCTCCCTCCCATCATCATCACTCCCTTTTTATCGTCAAACTTGCCATTGTTATTTTCGCCAGCAGCTCACTTCTTTCACCCCAATTTTTCGTCACCAATTAATCAAACATTTGGGCGTGCAGCAGCCAAGTTGGGAGTTGGGGTTAACTCCGCCCTTTATTCGCGTCCATTCACTTTTAGGAACGTAAATCGGATTAATTTTTGTTTTTGTCCAATTCTTTTTTAATTTTTTCTATAACAGGACATTATATTATGCCATTCTGAATTCGAAAAATGCCTGTCAGTGTTTCCGTTCATCAACACACTTCAAATCTCTTGCTAAATGACCTACACTGCGGCAGTCCAATCCAAATTGGTGGATCCGACTCCCAAGTGCTTGAAGGCCAATGGCGATTCCAATCCTTCTCTGCTCCGTGTAACTCTCATCAGGATCTATTCTGTCATTATTTGACTGTCGAGAAAGACATTCATACGAAGAGCGACCCTCACAGCATCTGCTTTGTAAGAGAAACTGAACTACAATATAATATGCAAAATTTGGGGAAGAAAATATGCTAAAATTAATTTACCTAATTCAGGTGCGATCCAAGTCCGAGTCGGGAGCACTGAACAAACTGGCACTAAGCAGCGCTAGGCCATGCACGTTGCTCGAAGAATTCCAGCTGTGGCAGAACAGACGACCGAATTCTGCGCTAAACACGCGGCAACTGCAGTCAGACTCAGAAGGCGAAGAGTCGCAGGTCTCATCTCCAGAGGAAGAGCACAGTCCGTTGGCTTCGTGTTTCGAAGAAGCACAGAACGGATTGATATTTGGTGTGCTAGATGGACTGGAGAAGCAATTCAATGAAGAAGATCAAAACGAACAATTTCCGAATAACTTTCAAATGCCATCAATAGAGGTGGCCGAGTTAGAAGCAAACGAAATGATGACGCCCATTCTGCCTCAAATGGGTCGACTAAAGAAGAATGTGCGTTTTGCGGATGATTGTGGTCAATGCCTGGAGACGGTGCGAGTGATGACCGAGCCAAGCGACTACCCGCCCAAGATCAGTCCGGCCGTGTTGCGCCGTTTCCGTC
>VAHH01000264.1:0-40495 GCA_013357305.1 Radopholus similis
CACAAGGTCCCCTTTGAGAGCGTGCTCTTGGCGTGCAAGGCAGATGCAAAAGAACAAGGTGGTGGATTCGACTCGATCAAGGAAGACTTCTGCATAATCAGGTGGGGAAGGGACTGAAGACTGAACTGGGGAAGGTTGTGGAGAATGAATGTACCACTTGTCGGAATGCGTTTTACTCGGCATTTGTTATTTTTGCAGCATTCCAAGTGCCATTCCCTCGCGGAAGCCGCCCATTTCCCTTCTGCTAACGCAAATGGCGCTCATCCCCGAAGTGCGGAACGGACTGGAACTGTACGCGCGCTACATGCTGCCCCGCTTCACATCGGTCGGATTTGAGGCCAGCAAATTCCAACACGAGTACTACTTTTGCGATAAACAGTGATCATCTATCTGTGCTGACTGACTGTTTGTTTATTCACCCGCTTTAATTCATTTGGCACTGCCCAATAAACTTGTGCGGAGTATTTGTGTATTCTCAACAGCGGTGGAATGTCTCCCCCCTTTCGGTGGTCTCCGGTTGATTTTGCACTCGTCCAAATGGAATGGCCTCCGAATTGGCGCAATCCTTTGGCCTGTCCATCCGCTGGAATTGGCCAATGATGCAATGGACAGCCGCGGCCCAGCGGACACTCCAGTGCCCACAACAGGAAGAGGGGGTGGACAGCCAATTCTGCAGATTGGCGCCACCAGTGCACCGCCCAAAATGGGCCTTTGGGATTTATTTCGGCGCGACAAATTGGATTATCGCATTGACTTGTGGGCGGAAGAGTCCGCCGGAATGAATCGCATTGGTACTCGAGGGCGCGCGCCAAATTATTTGTACGAATCCCCCACAAAGGGGAGAGACCGTATCCTCCTGGTGTTTGGAATTTGACCTGAGGATCTATTTTTTTAATAATTCGTACCACAAGACAAATTAATTTTCTCCGATAAATTCCCATAAGCACCTTCTTCTTTTTGCAATGGAAATGAGCGGTTGAATGCGCCGTTGCTGATCAAAAAAATGTGTGGAGATGGTGCAGCAGCAGCACACAGCTGTGTCCGTCCGGAAGCCATTCCCTCGTTCTTTCATCTTCTTTCAATTGGATCGGCGAAATGTGCAATTGGTATCCTCCGTTTCCACCCCCTCCCTCCACAAATGCTCTCTTTGCCGAACATATCGCGGCGGCACGCGTTTTCGCGCTATTAATATTTGTCTAGCGGCGATCTGAAGCGGACCCAGCGGCAGATGGGCAAATGCAATCCCCGCCTGAAGTGACATCGACCACAATCCCTCGTATTCCCATGTTGTCGTGTACTCTCATTTCTCATTTGAATCGCGAACAAATTTCCAATTGCCCATTCAATTGATGAGAAAGAGTTTGGAAGAAAAGGGAATCCAAATCGGAAGTCAAAAACAAAAAAAGACTGCGTGAGGTGATGGATGATCTATCTATCTCATGATTCCGCATCATCTCGATCGAATTGAGATGATCCCATGTCCGTTGATTTTGGGCTGTTCAATCCCCATTTCGCGTATGTTCACGGTCCCTTTTCCCACTGCAAAGTGCGAACACTCATTCCCTTCCTTTTCCTTCCTTCCCATGCGCCATTTGCTGCCTCTTCCGTCGTTACGCTTTTTTGCTGGGCCGCACAATTTTTAGAGCATTTCCGTCGCGCACGGGAGAAAAGAGGGGAGGCGAATTCATAATTTTGGCGAGGGACGGAAGAGTGCACTGGAGGATGCGGGGATGTGAATGGAATGGGAGTTGCTGGAGAATCAATTATGCGCGCGCCCATTCACAAAAAGCCAACAGCAGCAGCACAGTGCAACCGCCGAATTCGCACAATTCCGTCCCCTCTGCCTCCGCTAATTTGCCACAACAACAAATAACAACAGCGACAGGGGGAGGGAGGGAGGGGGCTGCGACACCATTTTGCGCCCCAACCCCATCCCATTCATTCACACGCACACTTTATGGGTGGCATCGACGCAAATTGCCTCCCATCTCTCATCAATCCCAAATTCCCGTGCATCCGGGAAAATGGAGGCACTCCCCCGCTTGGCGCTTGGACAGTCTCTGTAGACACTGAAACAACGTTGAGGGTTGAGGGACCCATTGAAAAGCAATCACACAAACATCCAAAAGGCAGAATCATAAGAGGTTTGAGCAAAATTGAAATTGGTGACTAACACCAAAGTCTATGATTTTGCATTATGCCCATGAGCCATGATTATTCAGTTATTCACACAGGACTGATATACCCTCTTAAAAATGGAATAATTTTTGCTCGAACCTCTAATGCCCATTCTTCCTGATTTTGTGCACACAGCAGAGTTCTTACCGCCAAGGAAAGCGCCTTTCACTTGGCGAAAAGCGGCTTAGGTATTTGGTGCCTTCACTCATCAGAGCGATCCTTCTCCCCGTCAAATAGTGTGTTGTTTTGTCCTCAATAACAACCAAAATTTGCCTTTCCCAGGGCGACATGGCCCCAAAGCGAGTGTTGTTTGACCAGCACGTCGATTCGAGGGACGTGTTGTGTGCGTCCTTGTGTCCGCTGCTGACACACGGAACATTTTGATCGCAGCCAAATGGGGGCTCCGATCGTGGGAAAGTGTGCGGCGGCAGCACTTGGGAAGAGATAAAAACGCGGGAAATGAGGGAATGTGTCAAACAGAGGAGTAAGAGCAATCCATGCACAGGGAGTGCAGCAACCAATAACCCAAACCCATTGAGCCAAAGTGTTCCCGAAGGGGACGCAAATCGGTCGCTAAAACACTCAAACCATTCATTGTTGGGTTCCATCCTCTACTTGTTGTGCTCTCCACACCTCCTCTAGACCTCTAGAGGGTGGACAGGTCTCGACATCCAAACAAATCCCCCATCAAAGAGAGTTCATCAATATCCAATATTTCGGCATTGGGATCTAACCTCCGTGGTTGAGAGATCTCGAGGATGTCGCAAACTAAAAAAGGCCCTCGGGTCCGTCCTCAGTTCCTTTCATACCTTTGCCTGTGTTCCAGTGGTCCACCTCCCCTCTTCACTCTTCGTTCTCCATTCCCTTCACTGTTTCTTCTCTCCGCCCATCCTTCCTGCGTTGCCTGTGCCCCGCCCCTTCTTCCTTCTGCTGCTGCTGCGGCGTCCCTGCTCGCTTGTCTCTTCTCACTTGCCTTTGCCTTGCCCCCGTCCTTTTGCCTCTCGCGTGTCCGGCAGTGACCACCTAATTTTGCACAGCGGCATTCGGCAAAAGAAGTTGTCCTCTCCAGTGCCATTCCACTGGGTGCCCTTTGTCCTTTCGGGTTTCACTCATTAACACGGGCACAGCGCATTCCCTGCTCTCGGAGATCTCTCCGAGTGTTTCACGCAATATCCAATTTGCCGGCAGGTCCCTCCTCCCTTCTCTTCTTCAGTCTTGCCCCAATTTCGCGAGAGTTATCTTTTATCCGTATGCATTATGACTTATGACTTGGTATGATTTGTGGCGACTCTTGTCTCCATCTCCACCCAGTCGTGCAATAATTAATTCATTCCGCCGCCCATTCAGGCACTCAACTTTCGGGCAGAGGACTCTTCTGGCACTATAGTACCCTGGCCAGTCAGTCTATTTCTATTCCATCGCATTCCCACGGCCAATTAGCGGCGCCAAATTATTGCTAATACTGCGTCTGCGGCCAACAACAGCCTAACACATTCTCCCACGCCAGAGCCCAGCCAACAGCAACCGCCGAGGTGGAGGAGGCGCACAAATTGCGCAGAAACAGCAAACAACGGAGGCCCAACCAAACAACAATCACCGCCAACTGGACCAACTGAAATGGCGCAAAACACGAAGCAGTCTTCTTCTCCGTTGTTCTCCGCCACTGTTGCGCTTCTGACGCTCATTCTGCTGCTGGACAGCGCCGATTGGACACTCGCACTGGACACCCGTGAGTCCGATCTCAAATTCTCCAAACCTCTGTTCGCATCGGGTCCCGAGTCCATGGATTGAGGCCTGCGCAATTACCTTTCCCCAAATCCGCACACATCCCCTCCCTTTATTTGCCTTCTGCTGGTGCCGCCAGCGCCACAACAATTATGTTGGCCAGCGTCCCACATTTGTGGCCCCAATTATTTGGCCGAGAGCTTCAAAAATGGGTGCCGAAAATTTAATTAGACTCGGGCCGAGAGAGACCCAACGCGAAGAAAGGGAAATGGACACCGCCAATGGGAGGGATTAGCACAACAAAATGGGAGGGGCCACTGATCCGCAAGGCAAACAGCGCAGCCGATTCGAGAGCCGGGGTCACAGCATGTCCAGTGCAGGAACGGGTCTCGACCGGGAGTGAGGGAGCAGTGGATCGATCATTATTTCCAAAAGCAGCCACCAAAGTGCTGTCTGTCCTCACCTCGGCACCTCTGCAGCCCTTCTGGCGACTCCCATCCATCAGCCGAAATCCCTTTCAGTCCCTTTTGCTCTCGCCGCCGTTCTCGCCCGCCATTTCGCGGTTGTCCCCCACCAGCAGAGAGTTCCACTCCAAGAGTTGCGTTCCCTACGGTAGCCGAGTACTCAGTGCCCGTGGCCTATAACCTATAATCCCCCGCTCCCACTTGTCACCTCTGGCCCATCCATTCCGCGGTCAAATCTGTCATCGGCCAGAGTGCCAACCTTTCACCGTATATCCTCCCCTCCTGTCCCTGTTTTGTGTGTTTTGGAACGCAAACGACGACAATTGTCTGGGTCCAAGTGCACAATCTGACTCTTGACACCTGTGCCGGGGACAAAGGTGTGTTGACCCCATTTATCACCGGGGGAACTGCTCCGACAGGGAATGGGAGTGGGAACTCCGCCGATGTTCGCAAGGGTCTTCTGCTGTCCGCTTTTGTCCATTCCGGTCCGCCGGGGCCCAAGAGAGGAGAGTAATCCGCTCAGCCGCACCATTCCCATTCCTTCACACACTTGGGCTAAGGGCGCAAGGCAATTGGCGGTTGTCGAGAGATTGGGGAATGAATCGGGAACTGGTGGCGGATGGGAGGATTATGTATGCGCCCACAAAGAAGGCAGATGGAGCACAATTTGGCGCCCTTGACATTGCCAGAACGGAGCACAAAAACCGCCGGGAAGAATCACGGTTCGGGACAATCCCATTCAGACTCAGCGCAGGCCCTCTCCTCTCCTCTGGGCCCACTGGCGCATCTGCCCCCGTCCCATTGCCCACAATCCTCGCATTGAATAATTCGCGCGACCTCTCCTCTCTCCTCCCTCCCCAACACCCTCTTCAGCACTTTCCCCGCACGCGCATCCGCTTCCGATTTCAGCAATATCGGATTGCCCAAGCAAATTAATTTGGGCGCTCAATGTCCGCCGCCAAGGGAGAGAGCAAGAAGCAAACAGAGCGCGAAATGGGGAATCAGAGGAGGAGGGAAATGCGCGAATGGAAGAGGAGAACTGGTTGGGCGAAAGAAAGAGAAAGAGAACTGAAAGAGAAGTGAAAGTGGAGGACTGAATTGGACACACATTTTGTGCTCTGGAATTTGCCCAGTCCCAACCAAAATATAGGCCCAGTCCAAGTCCCAAAGGGCCATTTCACTTCGGGCGGTGAATTATGCGATTTGCACAAGTGCGTTCGCCCTTCTGCTGGCGCTGCCCAATGGAAGCGGTGATTTATGGGGAGCGGAGAAGGGACCGACTGAACTGAGGAACTGGACTGGAGGGAACAGTAGTTCCCCGGTCCCTTCAAATGGCTAATGAGGGCGATGACCCATTTTGGGGACGCTCCCCGGGGATTTGGAAAACCGCTGCCCCGGTGGCTGGGCGTTCGGAATGAATGGCCCCCGCCCAGCAGAGAGCGGGGACCAGTGGCCAGTGGCTAATCCCTGTGCCTCTTTCCCTGTAAAAGCGCTAATCCCCCAAAGGGACAGAGAATATGTGGCACAAGAAGACATCTGCGGGGAAGAACACCTCCCGAGACAACAAACAATGTTGTGTGCCCTGTTCTGTTGGCCCATTTTGAACCTGGAGATGGCCTCCCGCAGAGCGGGAACTGTCCAACGGACTGAGAGCGAGTGACACCCCAAATGGGCCCAAACGGGGCCAATCACCTGTCAGACAGAGAGAGAGCTCCAAGTCCCCCTCCCGTTGGGTTTCGGTGTTTGTTTTTGTCCTCTGCAGTCAGTCTCTCTCTCGACTCTGATGCTCCTTTGCAGGCCAAAACACATAAATCCTCCCCAAATGTCGGCTTCAGCCAAAAGAGGGCCAAACGAATGGGGGAAGGGGAAGGACAGTTGCGCAACCGATTTTTAATCCGGCGCTTCCCTTTTGACTTTATCGCGGCGGAGGGAAGGAACACACTTTTTGGGGGCGAAACGGTACCCATGGGAATGGAATGGACGCACAAAACACAAAAGGGCGCAACATTTGCAATTTGCATAGGGCATTTGGGGGCAGAAAGAGGGGGAAAGGGGAACAGAGACCGGACAAAGGGCTCACTAGTCCAACGAAACGAAAATAGAGCGAAAGGCGGAATAAGTCGAAATTTGAATAAGGGTAATCGATTTTTGATTCAAACATCGTCAGAAACGTTTATTCGAGAATCTCCTTCCTCACATTCATTTTTAACCCAAAAAGCAATCTCAACGGAGGAGAGATGCCGCCATTGAGTGCTCCCTGCCCAATTGGGGAAGGGCCTCTCTCTCCCCCGTTTCGGGGCCCATTCATCATCGCCCCATTTCCACAAGTGCTGATTTACTCGGCACTCAAAAACGGGCAGAGGTCAAAAGGTACTTCTCCACAGCCCCAAAAAGACATTGGCACACACTAATTGCGGCTGGGGAAGGAGGCACCCAGAAGAACCCAGAGTCCCTAATGGACTTGCTCGGCGCACCCAAAAGTAATAATAATGGGCGAAGGCACCAGCAGAAAAGAGAGAATTGGCGCCCAAAGTGAACGAACGAGGCAACCAAATGCCCGAATTCTTGCACAAAAAGTGGCACTTTCGCCTCATAAATTGTGCGCCCAACCCTTTGGGCCCAATCTGTGCCCCCGACAAAGTGACTTTGGCCATTCGCGCCAAAATGAATGCCCTCTCCCAGTCCCAGCCCAGTCCCCCAGTCCAACTCGCGATAAAAGTTTTATGGGGCAGAAGGCGGGGGCAGCAGAGATTTATGATAATGGGGAGAGTGCGCAAGGGAAGTGGCACACCAACCGGTGGAAGGAGAGAAAAGGTCGCCAAACAGCGGCGGCGAATTTCGCCCCAAAATTGGATCTCCGATGAAGAGGTGGCCAGTCCGCAGCAGAGGGCCATTGTTTTTGGCCGAACAAAAGAGGGCAGACAATTATTCTGCTGTTGGGGAAGAAAATATGTTGGACGGGGAAAAGGAAAGGATACAATCGAATGGGAAAAGGGAATGGGGAGAGGGGAATGTGCGGAATGGACGAATGGAGGAGACAGAAGAGGAACACGGGGAATTCTCCCAATACGATTCAATGTCCGAGTGAGAAATGGAGAACTGGGGAACGCCAATGGACGACCAAATGCAAATGGGAGTCCGGTATTCTGTTTTCTGACGGTTCTGACCAGGATTCCAGCAACGCATTTCATTGCATTTCATTTGCGTCCCTTTTACAGACGACTGCGGTCGCGCCCTGGGCCTGGAGTCGGGGCGCATCCGGGACGAGCAGCTGTCCGCCTCGTCGTCGTTCGACCCGCTGAGCACGGGGCCGGCAAACGCAAGGCAAGTGCCCCACTCCCTAACAGCAGGAATTTGGGGGCCCTTCTTGTCCGAGATCTGGTCCCTCACTCAGTCAGCCGCATTGGGACGATTTGTGCGTGCAAACCCAATTGCGGCACATTTGTTGTTTTGACTGAACACAATGGCACCAGAGGAGAGAGGAGGAGTGCTGTTGTCCTGTCCCGTTGTGTCCCGTTGTGTTGTTGTGCCCTCTTCTTCTGCCCCCTCTCGTCAGTCCCTCCGGCCCTCTCTTCGCTCATCCCCATTGTGCAATTAATCGCCCGGCAGAAGAACCGGCGATGACCCCAAAATGGGCGCATGGATGGACGATGTGTTTTGACTGGGGGAAAAGTCGAGAATCTGGCAAACTAAGGATCTCGGGCACTTTTGACTGGTGGGGGACCAATAAAAGAACATTTGCGAAAGTAAATCCCCAACATTCCTTCTTTGACCAGAAGAGAGATTCACCGGATTAATTCCGCCATGCCCCTTTCCGCCATTTGGCGTTGGAATGGCTTTCTCCCCCAGAAGTGGTTGTGGCAAGGTCACACTTGTCGGACGCCTTTTTGGGAAAATTGTGCTTTTCGCCGGCTGATGGGCTGTTTTTGCAGACCAAGGGGCGCCAATCGCTCCCTTTTTGCAGACTCAGCACCGAGACGGGCAGCGGCGCCTGGTGCCCTCGCACCCAGATCAACGCCTCCTCCCACGAGTGGATCCAGGTGGAACTGGGCCACCACAGTCTGGTGACCGGAGTGCGCACCCAAGGTATCCATTCAATCGTGGCATCCAATCAACAATTGACTCTTGACTCAATACTCGAAAGCACATGTGCATATATCCTCCATTTGTTCTGTCTCTTTTAACCCATCACTTATCAGTTATCACTTATCAATTATCACCCACCAGTTCTTCTTTCTTATCCACATTCTCCGTCGATTCTTCCATTTCTTGGGCCCCATCCATCCCGTATCCCATTCTCGACATTTCCCCACAAACATCAATTTGCGCTGCTCAGGCCGATGGGACAAGGGCCGTGGACTGGAGTTCCCTGCCGCCTACATGGTCGAGTACTGGCGCGAGTCGTTGGGCAAGTGGGCTCGCTACAGGGACGCCGAGGGCAACGAGGTGAGGAATTGGAAAAAGGAATGAAATTGGGCAAAACCCAAAACGTTTTCCCAAATTCTTTCTGGCGATTTGAACCGCCAAATGGTGGGACGAAATGTCCTTTGGCGCCATGTTTGAATTGCCCGCCGTCTGGGGCGAGATTGCCGGCGCAGATAGAAATGTATGCGTGCCCGGGCGAGGCCATAAACATGCTCTCGTCTCTTCTCCCCGGCCCCTGCTTGGTCTGCTGTTTTGCATCTGTCGCCCGTCACATTCGCCCATTCTGCGCTGATCCGCCCCAGCCCCAGTGCCCCAACCCATCCATTGCCCATTCCATGCCGATTATTTATGCGCTGATGGAGCGGCCAGCACAAAGTCGAGTCAAGGTCGCCGCCACGGGGAGAGGGGACGCGCCCGAATGACAGCGCCGATTCTGGCGCGAACACGGAAACACACACACAAATTGATGAGCTGCACATGGGCGGGGGGCAATGGACAATGAATGAGTGGATGAATGCCGATCGGATGGGGCGAATGGCGATTTGAATGGGAAGGGAATGGAAGTGCGGAGGGACCAATTGGCAATTAGGCCGCAATGCAAAAAGTGCCCCTGCCTTTTTGTGACAGCCACTCTGCTGTCACGACACACGACACTATCTCTCCCCGTTTATGTGCGAATGCCAGATTTGAGCGCCGGGGTCCGCTTGTGAATAATTAATTTGCTCACTCCGCATCGGGTAAAACGGGGAAGAAAGGGCAAAGCCAAATTGGCTGCGAAACCCGAATTTATGTAATTCGGAATTTTCAACAGAATATTACTATTGTAAAGTTTGGGAAAATCATCCACCTCCTCCCAAGACACATTGAGACGAGTTCATCGTTCAACGGAAAGCTTTCCTTTCAGCACGTGAAAGAAGAGGATGGGAACGAATGCATTTTGAATGAAATGGGCGATTTTGTGTTTGTTCGATCCCCTTTTTGGTTACACTTTTTCTCCGAAATGGAATTGAGGAAAAACGGCGCCAAACAATCCCGAACAGAGAGTGAAAGTGCGAAACAAGTCAAAGTCATACAAATGTTTGAGCTGAGAATCTGTGCGTGCCACCCCAACTCTCCTACTCGGCCCCAAATTCTGTTGCTCTGCTGATTAGCCCCCTTTCTTCCCCCAAATGAGCCATAATGTCCGCCAAATGCCCCCGTTTCTGGCCAAATTAGCCGGTTCTCGTTTCGCTTTGGCCGAGTGAAATTGGTCGTGAAGAAACCGCGCAAGTGTCCAAAGCAATTTCGCTCTCGCTCGTTTGCGCCCAATTCTGCGCCGGCAAATGAATTTGGGCCATTCTTTGGCCTCTGCCAGGAAATGGCCGCGAATGGAATGAATGGAATGGGGAAATGGGTCGGTCAGTGCGAGGGGAATGGGAAATGAGCGATGGGCAGTGGGCACACAGCGACAGCCAAAGAAAGGGGAGAGGGACTTCCGCCGGGGAAGGAAGGGAACGGCAAAAGGCGAGTGCCGAATGGGACAGGGGATAATCCGAAAATGGACGGCCCAGATCGGGGGTCAAAGGCCAAAGGCACACACAATTGATGGCACCCCTGCACCCGACTTCTCAGATTCTGCGCGGCAACTCCGACACCCAGAGTGCGGTGCTGCGTCTGTTCGACGGCGCCATCGTTGCGAAACTGGTGCGCCTGATCCCGGTCAGCGAGTCGGTGCGCACAGTGTGTCTGCGCTTCGAGCTGTACGGATGCCCCTACAAGGGTCAGAGAAAGGCGGGTCCAACAAACACGTTGTGGCCCCGTTTCAGACCCTCTCCTGTCTTACTCCGCCCCCGCGGGCACATTCGCCGATGCGCTGGATCTGCGCGACCAGAGCTACGATGGCACGGCAGAGCCGCGGGAGGCCGCAAATGGCACCGATGCGGGGAGAGGGGCGATGGACTGGCTCCGGGGAGGCTTGGGCCGTCTCTGGGACGGGGCGCTGGGCGACGACAACTTTGAGGAGAGTCCCCGCGGCTGGGTCGGATGGCGCGCCGACCACCAAATCGGTGGGCAATCGAATGGAATGGCACAAAACGAGGAGCTCTATTCCCCCGAATCCAGGTCCCTTCGTGTCGCTGGAGCTGTTCTTCGCGCAGCGCCAGAACCTGTCGGCGGTGCTGCTGCACACCTCCAACTTCCGGCGCAGGGGCGCCCATCTGTTTCGCGCTGTGCGCGTCCACTTTGCCTCGTACGGCTCGGAGTTCTCGGCGCGCGTGGTGAATTTCGACGTTCCGCCGGACTTGCGCTTCGAGTCGGCCCGCTGGGTGCGAGTGCCGATTCCGCACCGGGTGGCCTCGCGAGTGCGTCTGGAACTGCACTTTGGGGCGGGCGCTGAATGGCTGCTGGTCAGCGAGATGCGCATCGAGTCCGGTGGGCCCCAATTGTGGGCCAAGGGATGAACAATTGTTGCCATTTCAGGGGACTCCAAATTGCCGCAGCACCAGCAGATGGACGAATTTGCAACGGCCAATGGCAGCACCACGTTCAGCTATTTCGCGGTGGAGGAGTCCGCCAACCAGCAACGGGAGGGCTCCCTGCTGGGCATGGCCAGTGGCTGTCTGCTGATCGGTCAGTGGCATTGGGAACTGCGGGGGAATTCAGCATTTAAACCCCCACTTTAGTGTTTAGTCGATAAAAGGGTTGTGCAGTTCCCTTCTTTCATGTCTTCCTCTTGCAGTGGCCCTCTGCGTGGTGGCGTGTCTGTGCTCCGCTCTGTTCTGCGCGTGCCTGTTCCTTGTGCTCCGTCGTCCCCCGTCGGCCCCGCTCAAGTGCCGTCCTGCCCCCGCCAAGCTGTACTCGCCGCCCTGCTCCTCCTCTTCCGAATCGTCCGCCTCCCCCTACGCCCAGAACAACAAGTCGCTGCTGTTCCAAATGCTGCTCAAGAGCGCCAGACGCAAAATGGACAAGAAGGTTGAGTCCTGTCCAGGACAGAATTTGAACACTCCTAATTCCATACCAGATTCCCTGCTCCGGCAGTTCCTCCTTCCACCAGTCCGACTCGCTGTTGAAGCCGCTTTCGGCGCACATGGACGACGGGGACGAGAAGGAGCTGATGGACATCGCTAAACTGGTGATCAGGCACCACACAACAGCGGTGGCCAGAGGAGGTCCGGACGGGAGCGGCGACGAGAGCGACGAGTACGCGGACCCGGATGCGCCGCAGCAGGCACTGGCCGGGTGAGTGCCGCTGAAAGCGACCTGTTTGAACTGTTCGGGGCATTCGAAGGCTGTCGAACGCGAGGCAAGTGCCGTTCTCGCCCCGTCCCAGCCAACTGATGCACCACTACGCGTCGCGAGACCTGCTGCTGAGCAGGATGGCGCCGTCCAGCGACTACAGTCTGGCCAGAATGGAGTGAGTCCAACCAATCAGTCTGTCGGCGGTTGGCTCCATTCGAACACCTTTTTCAGCAGTCCTTCTGCGACCGAGAGCGGCTCGACCGGCAGGTACCGCGCCACCCCCACCCAGGCGCAGTTCTTCCCGCCCCAGTTCCCGTGTCCGCCCCCTCTGCCGGCTGGGCCGCCTCCCCAGCGAAGACAGAACGGAAGGGAGTGAATCCTGTGAATCGGATGTGTATCTAAATAATTGTTCCCTGCACATTGAGTATTGACATTTTCGCTTTTTTGAATTCCCTCAAAATCTTGATTGATATGAATGAATGAAGAATATCCCAGAGTTTGTATGATAAAGTTCATTTATACGTTTCTTCAAGGAAAAGTGGGGCAATTAATTTGAAGCAAGTGCAATTAATTTTGTTCCGCAAACATTGATGATTTCGGTTGTGGTGTGCGTGTTTGTTTGAACGTTCAATTCTGTTCGTCATTCGGCTTCACTCTTGCTGTGCGCTCGTCCAGCCTCTCCGCCAGCACAAAGCCAGCGTAGCCGACAAGAGAGGAGCAGAGCAGAATGACCAGGTGTGCATGGAGCAGCAGATGCCCGGACAGGTAGAACAGGATGCACGTGAGCAGAGACTGCAAATGGAAACAACATGGGGGTGAGTGGGGAAAGCATTTGCAAATATCCAATATGTAATACAGACATTTCAATTGATTGATTGATTTATTGATTGATCAATTGATTGATTGGCCGGGCCGATCTGATTTGATCGATCTGTAGGGTTTGCATTAGCCATCTGATGGGGGGACCTGGTAGAACTTGAGCAGGGCGAAGGCCTCGGCACTCCTGTCGGGGTAGTTGGTGATCAGGAACGAGAACATCTGCGTGGTCCAGCAGGCGTCTCCGAAGCTGAGCAGAAATCCGCACAACAGCGCGATCAGCACACTGCCAGCCAAACGGGGAAATCACCGAGCCATTTGTGCGGCACTTGCCTGGGCCGGATCACGGCGGCGGAATCCGTCGTGCGGCTCAGCGGCGCCTGGTCGGGCAAATTGGCGAAGCAGAGCGCGAACGCCGCAATGTGCACCAGCATGCCGAACAGCACCAGTCGGCTGCGCCGCAACTTGTCCAGCTTCATCCACCGGAACAGCACACTCACTGAAAGCAACGGCAGATACTTATTCGGAAGGCATCATTTGCCGATCCCACACAGTGGCTGTCCGAAGCCCTTCACGATGCCGTTGAGCGCAATCAGCACTTTGGGGCTGAACTGGGACTGCAGCTGGAGAGTGTTGATGATCGAAGTGGGGAATATGCTGCTCCAGAAGCTCAGCAGAATGCCCGAGTAGGCGAACGACAGCGCCAGCGCCGCCATTTTCGGCGTTGCCGCCACCAGAAAGATCGACTCTGTGCGAAACAATTGTTGTACAGGCCAAATATTAATTTTTAGAATTGATTCCACTGGTTTGGGTACAAAAATTGCATTGCTTCGCTCACTTATCTGTTCTAGGTTTCCCTCTGTGTGCTCATGTTTGGCGGTGGCGGCCGCTTTTCCCTCGTTCTCTCCCAGTTCCACCGAGTTGGCGCCGTGTTTGGAGCGAGACTTGGGCAAAAAGGCCAGAATGGCCACTCCGACTACGGCGATGCCGGTGAAGGAGCCGTAGAGCAGTTTGACGGTGGAACGGTCGAACGAGGCGCTGGCGGGGTCCGCATCGGGGGGAGAGGGGCTGAGCAGGAACACGACCAGCAGGAACAGTCCGCCGCAGGAGAGGCTGCGCAAACAAACGTTTGAATAGGCGTTATGTGCAAATGGACTGCACCATGCCTGCGAGAGGGCCAAGAACAGGGAGCCTAAACAGAATGCCAATTTCGCAAAAACAAACAATTTCGCTTTGCACTGACTGTGCTTGCCGGCGCTCTGTTCCGTGCTGTTCAGCGTCAGATACTTGCCCTGGGCTGTCCAAATCACTAAAAGCGAATTATGTTTGGTCCCCATCCATCATTAGCGGGACCTGCTGCGCCGAGGCCGAGCAGTGCGGACGAGAAGTAGAGGAACATGTGGTGCACGAACAGGAAGCCGGCCAGGAACAACACGTACGCGCATCCGGCCAACACCAGAGAGGTGCGGGTGCCGAGCCATTTGACGAGTGCCGGTGCGATGAAGTTCAGGACGGTGAAAGAGGCGTAGATGATGGACAAACTAAAGGGACGCAAAAGGCATTTAGAACTTTTCCCTTCGGAAGTAATTTGCATTTACCTATTTTTTTGTTATGGCATTTCCCTGCTCACCTGGTGTAGCCCGCGTGTTTGGGCACTTCCCCGGTGGTGGCGTACCCGTCCAGTACGCTCTCCTCAATGAAGCCTTGCGAGTTGAATGCCAAAAAGATGAAGAAGAAGCCGAGGCCCAGTTGGAGCACATTGCGCGTGTGCGGATGCATTCCCTGCAGGCACGGGAGACACCTAAACATGGAAAATGTTGTTTGGTGAAGTAATAATGGGAAGACTGGAGATGGAGATGGACTGACCCGCAGCGCAGCACCATTTGCGCAAAAGTGTGTCGCCCTCGGCCGGTATTGACAAAGGCACTATTTACAACAATTGGCCAGCCATTACATATTATTCAATTGGTCGCGCAAACAACTGCGAAAACAATCGATATTCCACGCCGCAGTGCTGACAGGGCGGTGCTCACGAAAAAATTGGAAAATTGGAAAGAGCGGGGAACAGAGAACACAATCTGTTCAATGGATGAGAATGGGGAGCAAAACGAGAAAGGAATAATTGCACAAAGGATTGACTGAATGAATCGATTGCACGCCATAAGGGCCATAAGCCATAACCCATAACCCTGGAATTGCGATAAACAAATAACAAAATTGCATGAGCATCAATCACTCCGTTTATCCAGCGCAATAACAGCAACAATAACAATGAGGGCACATTTAGGTGAACTATCCATTAATCCAATAGTTTAATGATTAATGACCCGGATTTGCCATAAGGACAAATTGATCCTTTATTGCAACCAGCTTCCAGTATCCAGTTGGTTCAACCACGATTGTGTAGAACAGCACTCCAACGGACCTTTGTTTCAACTTTCAACAATGCTTTCGAACTATTTAGAATCGGATAGAAAAGAAAGCAAGCAGAGTGCCTATCAAAAGAAAACTGGACCACAATTAAAGTAAAGTTGAATAATCGCAGTCAAAAAACTTTTTTGCCAATTCCAATGGTGCTCTGTCGACTGATGGTGAATCACATCTCTTCGCGATTACCGGAATGTGTGTCGGCTGACCGCGCCGAATGGGGAAAAGTCTTTTTGCACCGAGTGGAGAGCGATCTTGCACAAATGTTGTTGACGTGTCCGCCACTCCGCTAGACTCCGGAGCTCAGTGTGGGCGGTAAATTATTCAGTTGCTCTTATGTAGCGTCCTACGAAGTCTTTCCTTTCCCGTTGTTGGCAGCTCCTCCCATTGGCCATCCACCGTATTTAGTCAGAGCCCTGCGCCGGGCAATCGCACCAGTCTGATCGCGAGTTTTCCCTTTCGTTCCCCGATTTCCCAATACAAGTCGCTCGGCATGCCCAATTTAATTAGATTATTATCATTTGTCAAGTGTACACCCTAGACCTAAACCTAAACCTAAACCTAGTTCCACGTTTTTAGTTCAAACTTCAGAATTCAAATGTCTCCATTCCCCTTCCTCTTCCTGGCCGCCTTCATCTCATCGACCGCTGTTCGGGATGCAGTCACAAAACCGTCGCCGCGCCTCATCTTGACGCACGAGACGGATCTGGACGATCTGTCTTTTCCCCACGTGCTGGATGTGGCCGAGGGCAGCACGTTCAATCTGAACTGCCAAGTGGAAGGCAGTCCGCATCCGGAGGTGCTCTGGTTCTTCAAAGGCACTACTTATTTTTTAAGAAAAATTTGGGTCATTTTTCCTTCCATCCACATTCAGGTTCGCCCATCTTGCCTGATGCCAACAAGTTCGTCACCATGGACGAAGGCAAAAACATGTGTTTGTCTCTCATTTTCCCCTTCTCTAGGCCAATTGTTGGTGGTCGACAACGCCGAGCAGGACGACATGGGATTGTACGAATGCCGAGCAGACAACGCCTCCGACCTTTTCACCGTGCGAATGCTCGGTCAATTTCATCTTTGATTTAAGCAGTGCTGTCGTGGTTCGAACACCTTCTTCCGTTTCAGAGCCACCGCATATCGTCAGTCTCAAGGAGTTCTCTGGCAAAGCACCACCCATCATCATTGGGCTTGATTCCTGCATTGCGTACACCGCCATTGGGCGTATTGCCGTGCTGCCGCCTTGCCGCGCCGTCGGACTGCCGAAGCCGGAGCGCTGGACGAAGAAAGGACGGCCGCTGGATGAGCGCGACAAGCGACTGGAGTACCAGCCAGATGGGAGTCTGCTGATCAAAGGTGCCCGGAATTGATTTGATTTTTATTCCTTTTTACTCTCTGCAGATGTGCAAAAGTCGGACCTGGATGTTTACAGGTGTGTCGCATCCAACGAATTCGGCATGGACAGCAAACAGTGCGTGGTCAAAGAGATTGGAGGCTAAGACGTGGTGGGCCAATTCGTCCGGCAAATTGAGGATTGGCGAATGGGAAGGGTCAAAATAAACTATATCTAATATCTAATTGCTTATTTTTCCGCCAATCATTATGCATAAACGGATATCATCGTATTAATCAGACACTACAAGTGGACACATTTACATTTATTACTTTTACATTTTCATTACTTCCTCCTCAGCCAATTGAAGTGGCACCGTGACAATTGGGCAGAGCGGGTTGGCCAAGTACTGAACCAAAATGGACTTTTGTAGATTAAACGTTCCCTTTCCCCTTTGCCCACATTGATCTCCTCCCGTTGGCCTGGGGTGGTCGCCGGCCCAGTGGCCATGATGGGCACCACCCGGCTGTGCACCCCCGTCTGAATACTCACGTCCACCTTTCCAGAAAGAGTTGAGTGAATGTTCTCTTCCCCCAATTCCACTCCCTCCCCACCATTCGTTCCGCTCTGTCCCCTTTGGCGCCCAACTCTGCCATTCGTTCCATTTGTCGCTTTTGGCTCTCCAGTTCGCTGAGTTCCGCGCGTCTGACTCGCAGAAACTCGGAGATGTCGCGCAACGGAATGTCGTAGCGATTCTGGGCGCGTTCGCGTGCCTCGGCGAACAAACGCTCCAGCCAGCGTCTTAGGAAATGGCAGCATAAAATTGGGATTTTGGTTTTTGCCGACCTGTAGTACTCCAGTTCCCCGCCGAATTCCGGAGGGCCAGGCGAATGGGGCCACGGCAAAATGCCCGAGGAGAGCGAGAGCTTTCGGTGTTGGTCCTCGTAAGCGCCAAATGGCTCCGTCGAGTGCCTTCCTGCTGTTTGCGGTATGCTCGTGCCGGGGGGCCATCCGGCCATCAGGTTGGTCATCGGGATCAGTCGGACTTCTCCTGAAAAGGCAGAAGATGTTTGTTCAATTGCAGGGATTTGGCCAAACCCTTTGGGCCCCACCTGTTCCTATTTGTCGTTCCTCTTTCGGTTCGCCCACCAACTCGATGCCCCCTTCTGCTGTGCGCATCACCCTCAGCCGTTGCTGCTGTCGCTCCCTTCCCGTCCGTTGCTGTTGTTCTGGATAGCCGCCCAACAGCGCTTCGATGGAGCTTTGCCACAGGAACTGGAGGGTGCCTTGCGCTGAGGTGGACGGCGCCGCTGCCTCCGGGCCCGCCATTCCAGTGAACAGGGCCATGAATTGGGCCAGTTCCTGGCGCTCCAGCGGGACCAACTCCGACTCGGCGCCGTCCTCGCCGCCAAGCGGGTGCAGCAGCTTCCGCGGCTCGACCCCGTTGGAGGGCGTCTGGACGAGCACAATCTGGGCCAGGTCGAGTGGCGGAACTGAGTGGGAGAGGAGAAAGTGCATTCATTCAAATGGATCGGACCATTCCCACCGGTCCCTTCTCCAGTTTGGGCAGTTACTAAGTCCATTTGCTCAGCCAATTGTTGCCGTTGTTCACTCCCTGTTTCGCCCTCGAACCTGCCCACCATCTGACCGATGTGCCTTCCCTTCAATTTGGCCGTCTTTCTCCCCTTCTTCGTTTTCGCAGTTGTACTCTCCTTTTTCCCATCGATCAACTCTGACTCTTTTTCGCCAAACACAACAGAACTTGATGCTGCGGAGGCAGAAGGCAACCCAGCGATGTCCTCTGTCTCTGGTTCCTTCTTTTCCATTGTTCTGAAAGGCAAATGAAAGACTTCCCGATTCTCCTTAAGTTTATTCAAAATTTAGTTCCAATTAGTAATCTACGTTGCCTTTTGTCGCCGCTCAGCGCCCTTTCCAGCTTTGAGCTCCACACGTGTGCCACCCTCTCGATGAGACTTTTCTTGGCCTTCGTCTTCCCCCCATCCGCCCAATCCGTCTGCGTCCATTTGTGCCACTTTTTGCCCGCCTTTGCTGCCTTGAAGCGTCGGAATTCGCCCACGGATTGGACCAGATCCGCCAGCTCCTCCAGTGTCGTGTCCGGGTTGTTGTGCAACAGCTGCGCCACATCCATTGCCCCCGCCATTGGGAAGAGCTCGGTCTGGGCGAACGACTCGGCGGTGAACTGCTCCACTTGCAGCTGCTCCTCCAAGTCTACCGTCATTTGGCGTCGAATGCCCGCCAAGTGGCGCATCTCGTCCTCCTCTTTCAGCGAGATGGCGTCCAGCCTGCTCAGTTTGCCGAGCAACTTCCCAATGTCAATCTCCTCTTCGGCCTTCTTTCTGCCCTTCTTTCCCCTGCCCTTGGGCTCCACAACGGCCAATTCCGCCTCCGCAAAGATCATCCGATCCTCCGATTGGGGCAAATAGCGCGTCTCGAAGAAGGGACTCCGGATCAGTTGGATGTCCAAAGTGGTCTGGGACAGTGAAGGAAAAGGAATTGGAAAAACAATATTATTTAAAAAATATGTACCTCCTCGTAGTTCTCGCGTCGAATCACATTTTCGGCTGGCTTGCTGATCTGGAGAGTGAATTCGCTGGGCTCCACCGAAATTGATACGCCTCCGTCCGAAGTTTTTTGCCACTTGGCCCTCGGCAGCACTCTCTTCTTTGTCCGTTTCGCTCTTCTTTGAACATCCTCGTCCTCTTCCATATTCTTTGTTTGCTCTTCTGGTATTTTTCCCCTTTTCTTCTCAGCTTCCTTTTGCTCAAACTCTTCTTTCGCCTCCTCTTCCTCTACTTCTTCTTCCTCTTCGCTTTCTTCTTCTTCTTCTTCATCCTTGCTCATTTCTCTTCCTCCTCTCCTGGCTTTCTCTCTTTCCGCCTTTGCTCTCTTCATCTTTCTTATCTCTTCCGCCAGCCATCTCTTCTCCTCTTCGCCCATCTCTTCTTCGTCCTTCTCTTCCGAAATCAGTGCTCCTTCTCCGGCAGAGGATTCTTTCCTCTTCCTCCTCTCCTCCCTCTTCCTCTGCTTTATCAGGCTGACCTTCCTCCTCAGCACCTCCACCTCGCCCTGGTCCAGGTCGAACAGTTTGCGTAACTCTTCCCGTTCGCGCTCCACCTCGGCCAGAGCCCCGTGCTCAATGCGCACTTCGCTCTCCGATCGGACCGCCGCAGCTGCCGTTCCATCCAATGTGCGCACCGGTCCCGCGTGACGGAATGTGCTTGTCAGTTGGGTCTGCACCGGACGGCTCACGCACAGCGGACGCTCAGTTTGGACTCGTTTGGTGGCGCTGGGTTTCCTGAAAAACGTGGAATTGGGAAGGTGTGTATAAAAAGTTGAGGTACACAATTGGACTTGACCTCAGGATTCGTTGAAAGAGCAAACACTGCCGACCTTTGTGGGTCTGTCTGTGCGCCGAAGCTGGTTCGCCAGTCATCGGCGGTTTCAAAGCTCAGCGGGTCTCCGCCCGTTTCGGTTGTTCCCATCCGGGCAAATGGCGGCCCAGACTGTCCAGTTCCCAACTGGAACTGGTGCCCAAATGGACCGGCGGACTGGGCCCTCTCAATGTGTTCCGGGCCGAATTGGGTGCTGAAGTCGGCTGCTGACTTGGGCAAATTCACCTGAAAAAAGTGTACAAACAAAAAGATCAAAATTATTTGTGATTTCCATGCAAATTTACCGTTCCCCTCCCAAGACGCTTTGGCCGAGTGGTTATGGCGTTGGACTGCTAATCCAATGGGGTTTCCCCGCGTGAGTTCGAATCTCACAGGCGTCGTCATTTTTTCACAAAATTAATATTTCTTTTTGGATTCCAAATTCCTTTGTTTATGTTTTCCCCTTTTTTGCGCTCACTTGAATGGCCGCATTGCGCAAATAGCGGAGTCCCTCTCTGCGTTTGCGCCTTCTTCCTGCCTTCCCAGGGGCAGTTGTGTCCCCCGCCCCTTCTCCCCCTCCCGCGTCCTCCTCCTCTGTCGGTGCTTTGGACGCCATTCGAATGGTGACCGTCGGCGGAGATTGGGGCGCCATCGTTGCCATCTTGACAGCGTCTAGACAAATTGGAGGATAGTAAAAAGTAAGGAAGACCAGAGCACAGAAAATGCCAAATAATTTGGGTCAAGTCTTTTTGCTTTGGGAATTGATTTGTGTGACTTCTCTCTCCTCACCCACCTGTTGCCTCGTCCAGCTCAATTTCTGGCACTCGCTGCATTTGGAGTGAACGCTTGGAGCCGATGCTGAACAGCCGCTCCAGTTCGCCCTCTCTGCTGCTCCCGCTGAACAAGTCGGGTCCGCCCAGTTTGGAGAGGCCGGAAGAGGAGAAATCCACCTCCTGTGGGGAGGTCATGTTTCATCACTTCATCAGTCACCAAAATGGGCACTGTAGATAGATAGACCTCGTCTTCGTAGTCGGACAGTGCAAAATCGCTCTCGTCCTCGTCCAGCACGCGCATTATGCAAGAGACCTCCGGCTGCACCCCGGCGCTCTTCATCTGACTGAAATGGACCAAGGCAGCGGAACAATTCGCCCCAAAATGTCCAAATGCTGATCACACAAAGGGCGTGTTCGTCCAACAGTCCACCACACTCCAGTCCCTCTCCGTCGCATCCCATTCGGTGCCTACACTTCGCACCGAAGGACAGCACTTAATAATTCAAAATCTAAAAGGTCACTGCCATGTGTACCTGAATTCCGGAGTCAGTCAAATCGCTGCTCGTCTGCGTTCCGATGTCCAGCTTCGCGTTGTCCCAGCACTCTGTTTGGACCTCGAACTCCTCCTTGTCCGCTTCCGCCTTCGAGATGAAGAACTTGTGTGCCTTCGGCATCGGCATTTCTGGCGGAGCAATGTTTCCAATGCGCAAATATTCTCCACGTCAACTTGTCTGCGTGTGCGCATTGCGGCGCATCTTGCCCTTGCTGTGCGCCTGTTCCAGGAACTGGTTCACTTTGGCGTCGCTCTTCTCGTCGAAAATGCTGCAAAACGCCGGCTTGCCGGTCTCCTCGCTCAGCTCCGTGAGCACATCGGGCAACTCGACGCCCATCGCCTTGGCCTCCTCCTTGAACTGGTTCATGATGCGGATGCCCTGGTTGCGGGAGATGAACGGCATCAGGTACTTGCAGCGCTCGTTGAAGCCGGCCATTGCGCCCTTGAGCGCCTCCACGTCGCCGCTGGCCTTTGCTCGCATGTATTGCTAGAAGTGAAACGCTAAAAGAATGGAACAGTTCTTTTCCCCCTTGGACCCACTTGGAGCATTTTGTTGAGGAAGTCCATGTAGACCAGCGACACCTTCTCCTGCACCACGTTGATGCACACACTGACCAGCGACAGGCCCACCACCACGACAAAGAACGTGGCGATCATGTACTGCGGATGCGCCGGTGTCACATCGCCGAAACCGATGGTGGATACTGAAATGTGCAATTAAATGTGGATTCTGGATTGGTCCACAATCCAAGGATATTTGCGATGTTTAAGTATTGTCTTGCCCGAGACGAAGAAGAAGTACACGGAGGTGAAGTAGGTCCACTCCTCCCACAGGCAGAACACTGCCGCCGCGAACGCTATCCATCCGGTGGTCACTGAAAAAGCGAAATATTACTGAGAGAAGACCGCAGCCATTTTTATCGATTGAGATTGCCTGTGAGTGCAATCAAAAGGGGAGGACTGCGTCTGTTCTTCGGGGCCATCGGCGACTTGTCCTCGCCTTCTTTCCGCGTCTTTTCGACGTTTGAATGGATTGAGGCGGCGGACGAATGGTCTCGGTTAGAGGAATGTCTGGTAAAAATAAAGACGTTAAATTGAACAATGGATACCTATGAAAGTACTTTGTAGGTTTATTAATAAGTAGTGTAGTATCCCTTAGGTAATAATAATAATAATAATAATAATAATAAATAATGTGTTTGACAGTGACATCTAACAAATTGATTCTGCTATTCTGACTCACTTTGAAGTGCCCATCAGTTCGTCGGTGTCATCCAGTTTCAGCCGGATTGTGGCCGTCGAAGTGCGCGACGAGCGGCGCGAGGCCGACACGTTCGGAGGCGAGAGCAGCAGCTGCTTGGCGAGTGCCTCCTCTGGCGTGCCGCCTTCCACGACGGTGTCAATCGACTCAATGTAGAAGGGCCCCACATTGTTGAGCAGACTGCCCTTGCTGATCGCGATTTTCAGCGATCGCCGCTCCTTTGAGAAAAGAATTCTGCAGTTCTTATTTTAGAACCAACTCGGCTCCTCGCATTCCTCTTTGTGCGGTCCTCCATTGCCTTGGACGAAGAGGAAGACGAGGAAGTTGAAGCACTCGCAGAGCTGGAAGCCGTGTCTTCTTCCTCTGGCTCTGTGATGCTCAGCGTGATTGTGCTCGGAATCAGCTTCCAGCGTGCCAAAGTGCGGCAAATGGCGATGTAGCGGAGGAAGGCCTCCTGGTCCGCCAGGTCGACCACATGGTAGCGGACACCTTCAACGTGGGTGAGGAACAGATGAATTGGATGAAACGGCACCCAGATAGAAGAGCACGTCGTCGATGAAGTTGGAGGTTTGGCGCATTTTGCGCAGCAGAAAAGTGCCCAACTGGTCAAGCACCACAATCACTGCACACGCAAAAGAGCAAAAGGCAGTGGATTTTGCGAATGCAGAAAACACACAACTCACTCAGAGGAATGCCACAAATGGCGTAGAAGATGGTGGTCACACGTCCGCCGGTGGTTGCGCACGCAATGTTCCCGTAGCCTGTGTTGGAGGCGGAGAACAAATTGAGCACTCAGAATGCCCGTTCTGCCCACCAACGGTTGTGTAGATTGTGGCGCAATAGAGGACGGCCATCCAGAAGGTCCAGGCCGACTCGTTCCGGGGCAGCTGAAAGTCGGAGTTCTGCTCGAACTCCAGGATGGCCTGTTTCCAGTGCTGCGCCTTCTCCAGAATGGCGCGTTCGTTGTGAATGGTCTCAATCTTGAACAGCAGCACGTCCCTCGCCACCAAGTGGTACTCGTGCGCCTTGCGCTTCTCCTCCACATCGAAGGGCGCTTCCAACCACAGGAACAGATAGGCGCCGAAAATGGTGTACAACACAACCACCCAGAACACTGTGAGGGGCAAAGGAAGGGGATGAAAATGCGTGCAAAACCCCACACAAGTGCTTCCTAGTCTCGAACTCCATTACAAATCGCTTTACCTTTGGTGGTGGCTATAAATGAGCCAAAGCTGGAGATTATCGATAGAGCCAGCCGTTTTCTGAAAAATTCAAATTTTATACCCAGCCATGCGCAAAATGAAACCCGAAGCCGATTGAGGAGCGTGTGGACGCCTTTTGTGAGGGCGTCTGTTCCCCGTGGAGCAGCTGTTCCGTGGAGGAGGACAGGGTCTTCTGGAAGTTGGACGCCGCAATGCCTTCCTTCCTCTGCGGTTGTGCCCCGGTGCCCAATTCAATATCCTTCTCGGCGACAGAAGCAACATTTGTTGAAGGCGCTTTGACTTCGTCAAAATCTTCGATTTGAATTGCCTTGGGTCCAAATGCGATTTCAAAATTGGGTGGAAAAAAGGAAAAACACTTACAATGTGCTTCATCGGCAAACTGCGGTGGAATGGTGGAAATCAGCTGTACAACGCAGAAAGCAGTTGTTTTGAACCGCCGATTTGTGCAAACACTGTGAGCACGGCAAGAAGAGGAGCCAGTCTCGGGCGGATCACTTGAGCATGATGAGGGGAGGAGAATGGAGAATGTTCAGCTCCCAACTCTCGATTATGACCATTTCCACACAAACACAGACAATAAATAGTGAATGTGTTGCTTCCGCCGAACACAAACCGCAAAATGCACGACACATTTACTCGGGAGGAGGGGCACAGAAAATAATGAGAAAGAAATTCTGCACAACAGAAGACAATAATGTCGGAATGGTATGGGACCCCCGAAAGGGGGAGCGAAAATGGGAGAGGACAATTTCATTCATTGTGTTCGCCTTTCTCACTTCAGAGCCTCCAAATCGAGAAAGAACTTCGGCTCCTCCTTGGTAGTGAACTGCTGCAGTTCGAGCGGCAGCTTGCGCGAGCCCATGTGGTACTTGAGTCGGGTCATGGGCCCATTCCTTGTGCACGTCAAAATCTGCAGCGCACATTTGGAGATTGGGGTGGGATCTCCTCTCTCTGTCTCTCTGAGTTTACCAGGTTTGCGCCGATGTTGACGAAGAAGCAGTTGCCGAAGTACTTTTTGTAGAGCTGCAGCCAGCGGTGCTCGTTGTTGGCCAGTTGGTGCTGCTGCAAAGCGATAGGTGTGCAAAACGTTTTGGTGGTTTCAACTGACCGCAGGCACGTCCATTTTGCTGGTCAAAGAGAAGAAATTCACCGAAATGGTTCCTGAAATGGTACTATTGAAAATGACGCAGAATCAATCCAAAATCCAATGGGTGTTCCCATTGTTGTGCCTCCCCAAAACATCCCGTTTCTCACCGTTCTCCGCCAGATTCTTGGCGAGTGCGCTGACCACAATCTCGTCGCTGTACTCCTCCATCGGGCACTTGCCGGGCGCCTCAGCGCCGAATCCGTAGCACAGGTCCAACGCGATGAAGTGGAACGGGGCGCTCTTCTCGCGCAACGACTCCTCCAGACTGGCGTTCGGATGCGCCATCTGGTGGGCGCGCGCAGTCAAATAGAACACGGGGTTCTCGCTCAGCACGCGATGGTGGCCGCTCTCTTCAAGCGCGAACCACTTCTTCGCGATGTACTTCAGCGCCGACTCCGGCTCCACAACGGTCACGTCGTACTGGAATGGGTCGAGGAACATTATCATTTATCATCAGATCGGTCCATGGACATTCTTCCGATCCCAAACAACCTTGGTGGACAGATTGGCGAAGAAGTTGTTGACGGAGGACCCGCGCAGTCCGAGGCAGAGCACGCGACGCGTCTTCCCATCCGGGACCTTGTCCGGCGTCATACTGGGCGCAAACGTTTGGGTGAGGAACGGCTGCGACACCAGCACCTTCTGGTAGTCCAGACTGACTTTGGTGCCAATCACCTGCCATTGGCGCGCATTCTCCCGAGTGAAGTTGTAGTCTGGAATGCGATGATATACACAAAATTGAATTGCCATTTGGGATTGGGACTCACGAGCGGGAAAATTCAGTTGAGCCTCGGTGATGACAAGCTGTGCCATGGGTTCCATCGTAAGGGCGCGCACAAAGCCTCTGAGGGGAATGACAAATTGTGAATTAAACGTTGTTTTGATCAGAACTTCGGCCCACCTCTCGCTCTTCCTGTCCACAATGGCGTAGCAGCCGTGCAGCTGTTGCAGCTGCTTCTGGTTGCGCGGACAGACCAGCTCTTGGACGATCTGTCCGTTCCGCTTCTGCGTCAGGCCCTTCACGTAGACCATCCCACTGCCGCCCGCCGGCCCCCGGACCGAGGACAGGTTGGCGGCCTGTTGTGCGATCGGCTGCTGGAGCACGTCGATGGCCACCCAGCTGGAGGGCAGCTTGGCCTGCCAGTGCCTGCCTTGCCAGTAGCGCCATCGCCAGTGGATGATGAACAGCAGTTGGGCCGCCCGAACAAAATGGCGAAATTTAAAATTAAGCTCGTGTGGATAATTTTCTCTTTTTGACTGATGGCGAAAAGACTTTTCCCCCACTCTATCGTTCTATTCACTTTATCCAGACTCACAATAACGATGCCTGCCATGAAAATCAGCGCGAACTTCCATCCGCTGCCGTTCACTTTCATTGCGCTTATTTCCGTAAAAATAAGTTATTACTTTTAAAAAAGGACTGAAATGTAAATGCTGAGAGAGTGACTTGGCAAATCGATGGATTGGGGATGCGAGAATGAAAGCTAAATAGGGGAAAATGGCGCACCTGGATTGGGAAATAGCAGTAAATCAATGAAACGAATGTTCGCAAATGGAGAAAAGTTATTCTATAAATTATAAATCGGTTTCTCATTTCTCTGGTGTGTCAAACTGAATTTGAATTGAGTGCCTTTGTTTGCACAACTTTATTCCTAAAAAGCAAACCGCGAGATTTCAGTAAAAATAATCGTGTTTAATTTAAGTAGGAGGAGATAAATGGAAATAGAGATATGTAATATCTAATATGTATGTAGAAGATAGGCTAAAACCAAAAGGTTAATATTAATACTTACCTAATAGCCTAATTGTAGCTAATAGCAGAAAAAGGTAGTTTCTTTACTCTTTTCTCTTTAGGTCCTCCTACGACCTACTCGCTTCTCACTTCTCAGTTCTCATTCTCACTAAATTCTAAATTGTAAAGTTGTCCTCTTCAGACATTCCGCCAAGGCTAAAATTAAAATTCGTATTTGTTTGAAAATCGATTATTTCTACAGATTTTTTCGATTTTCGATTGACTTGATGGTTTTTTGTTTCTTTTAATTTTGTGTTGCACCTTTCCCTTTCCCGTTTCTTCTTCTTCATTTCTCACTTCGCCTTTACGCTTTACTATAATTGCGGGAAATAACGGAGCAGGACCCCCAGACAGAGTCGGAACTCGGAAATGCCCAGTGTTCTTCTGTTTCCGTGTTTGCGTTTGTCCATTCGATCGACAGAGGGCGCCAACCGAATCACAATGCGCTGGACGCGAGAATGTGCTCATCCCTCTGTTGTCGTCCAACCAGTGTTTGTTCGGGTTTCCACCACTCTCGTGCTAATTGTGTGCCTCCAATCCGCAAACAGCGCAGCAGAAGCGGCGTTTTCCGCCTTCTTTTCGCTCAAAAAATTATTATTGTACGACAAACGACAGACACAGTTGTTGCGGGAATGGGCAGAACACAAATAGGTAATAAATAAAAACAATGCTTCTTCCATCCACTGCAGCAGGCAGCACCTTTTACTTATATTATTGAATTCATTTTATGCCGTTTGCCGAGCTACCGACTCACACAAGCTAAAGTACCTGCAAATGCAAAAATTGTATTCACCAATCATTTCTAAACAAATAGGTACTAAATAACCAACAAAGGCGGGTTGGCACTATCAGATGTCAAACAGTTTAAATGTTTAAAATTCATTTTCACTTTCTCCTTATTTTTCTGTGTGACGTTTCAAGAATTAGTAATTAGCAATTACTGATTTCCGCCGTTTGTACTTTGCCAATCATTTCGTTCCGCCACACCGGTTCCCGCCGCATTATTACAGATTCCGCTAATTAATCGCACACTGGATTATCGCGCCGGGAGCTGGCGCGGCAATTGCCCTGTGACAAAAAGGGGCGGAGGCGCCCCCACGGCGACTTCCTCCATTCCCCCTGCCGCCGCTGTTTGCCTCAGTCTCCCAGTTCTTCCCCACAACTCTTTCCCAGCGGCCCTTCCTCCCTTCTCTTATCGAGAGTGCATCATTTTGTTGGTCTATTTGCGTATCATCAACCACCCGCCCATCCAGTTCCCTCTGCGCCCGCTCTTCAGCCCCTCCACCAGGTCCCTCCAGCCAGCCTATCTCGGCGTGTTTTTGCAAGGAACTTGCATCAAAAAAATTACGCGATTTTTATTGCGGGGGATTGGCCGCCCACAAAATGTGTGCGTCAGATGAGGGAGGAAGAAGCAAACAAATTCACAGTCACCAGGGGAAGAGGGCGTGTGTCTGTCGCCTTTTGGGTTCACGCCTCGGCCGGCCCCCTGCCCCTTTTTATTGTTGTCTTCCGCCAAAACATTGCGTCGTCCTCTTCCGCCGGGGATTGAATCTCTCCATCATAGGCGCAAGTTATGTCCCCGGGGAGGAACAGAAGCAGCGCACAACAAACGCACAAAGGGGCGGAGGCTGCCAGATTTGGAATGCCAAAAATATGCACAGAGGGCCAAAGGGGGAATAATGCCCAGACGGAGAAGGCACGGGACAGCCAAACAATGGATGAATGGACATTCCCTTTGCCTCCGTGCCACCGGCTGCCGGCGGAGTCCCAGGGCCCAGAGCGCCCAATTTATTCATTTCCCCTTTTTTCGCACGAACCTTGGCGTGTCCGTTCCGCACCCATCCGCCCGTAAAACCATTCATTCCCATTTCCCCCATTCCGCACAATCGGCCCATCCATCCTTTTCCATTTTGGCGCAACAAAGGGCATTTATTTTGTTCAACGAGGGTCTCAAAACAACCTGAATTGATCGTTGAGAAATCGCAACATTTGAGACATCGCTAAACAAACATTACGCTCCAGAAGGTCCAATCGTTCCCTTTTGATTTCGGCATTTGTGTCACACTCCGTCCAATCCCAATCCATTTCCGCTTTTCTTTACCGGAAAATACCTCCAATTGCGGACTCTCTGTTCCCTCCCAATCCCATTTGGGGCGGCGCCATCAATCTCTTGGCGCCTTTTTTGTCGGTCGCCATTCCGCTGGACCGGTGTTCGACGACGACAACCGATTACATGTCCGCAGCGGCGTCACTCGGAAGAGGATTGATTATCAATTGTACGGCCGCCACTCTCTCCAGAACGAACACAAAATTCGCACTTTTTGGTTGGGGGAATGGGCCAATCCGTCGTCCGCCAAAAGGGGGAGATAATTGTTGCCTTTGCCTCCCGCATTTGACGCACGGGGGGAGCCCAAAGGGACAATCGAGTCTCCGTCTGTTTGTGCTCTCAGGGCCCTCCGTTCCTTTGTGCGACTGCCCAACGGCCTTTCGAAAGTGTTCATTCGTCCTTTGGGCCCTTTCCCCGCGTCTTCCGCTGCCATTTCCAATTTCCCCTCCCACATTTGGCGCCCTTTGACATCTCATCTGGGCGCTCTTTGTGACAAATTGCCGCCCGAAGAAACGACAGAGAACCGCCGCCGCAACTGCCAGTTCTTTTTGATTTTTGCGTCCCGCATTTGGCGGGCGCTAATTGGGCGTTAAATCGCGCCTCTTTTGGCCGCACATGGATGGGCCTCTCGTCATCCATCGTTTGGCGCGTTGTTTCGCTCCCAGAGTCCCCGCCGAAATTGGCCAATTCCCCGTCTCTTTCGGGGCGCGCCTTCCCGTCAAAGTCCCCAATTTGGCGCCCAACTGGATTTCATTTGGCGGCCCAACTCTTCCATACTGCCCCCACCCTTTTTGGACATTACCCCCCTTTCCCCCAAATCGCGTCGCTTCGGCCATTTGCCGTTTTTCTGGTCCATTTCGCCGCCAGCCCGTTTTAATTGGGCCGCAATTCGGGCCATTTCCAGGCCATAAACTGGCCAGTGGGCCCATTAATCGGGAGTGGCCGGGACACAAAAGCACAGCTCTTCCGCCCATCCGCCCACTTGCCTACGGGATGTGTGGGCGCCCATGATCGGGGATGCGCCGTGCGCACTGCCAATGCCCTCCGCCCTTCTCCTACTGCTGCTCTTCCTCCACTCCGCCGCCATTCTGCTCAGCGCCCCGACCGCCGGCGGAGGCTGCTTCCCCGGCGGTCAGCCCCTCTGCTGCTCGGGCAGAAACATGAGCTGCAAGGCGAGGGAAGAGCGCAGGGCACGACCTCTGTTCAGGTGGACACAACCGCCAAACACATTCTCTTTTGGGAATGCCGAAAAGACTTCAATTCTCTTCGGCATCTCCCATTAAGGATTTGGGGAATCTAAACCCCGCCGAAATACCCCCAATTTGTGATTGTGTTTAGTTTTTCGCTGCCCGAAGACCGTGTGAAGGAAGTCCGTTTTGGCGAGAACTGCATCGGACGGGTGGTGCTGCCCGACTTGGTGTCGCTGAACCGGCAGGGACGCGAGATCGTGCGCCAACTGGGCGGCTACAAGGAGCACTTCCGCCTCTACCGGAGTGCACTGCAGCAGCCCCAACGTGTGCGGCGCTCCGATGGCGCCGACTGGGAGGGACGAGACGAGACGGTGTACCAGTTGGGCTGGGAACAGGACGACTGGGAGGACGTCTGGGAGCGCCTGGTGCTGGCCGACAACACTTGGCCCATCGTAAGGTCTGTTCTGATGGCAGATGGGGGAGGCAATCACAGCAACGGGAGTCCAACAAATTGCAATAAATAAATATTAAATACATATCATCAAATTTATTTAATTTTTATAGGTACATCCTCACTTTGCATACTTCCACTTATCTGTCAAATGTCATGTGCTGCCGCCGGGGGTTATATCTTATAGATTATAGTCTGCATTCTATATTCTATATTTCCTTCTTTCCCCCTTATACCTACTAGACAGTAGACACTAAAAGACTAAAACTAAACATTTTTCGATGCGAGGGGATTAATTCCGTACCAAATAAGTGAAAAACGTACTAAATTAGTTGAAAAACGTACCAATAGAAGGGAATACAAGGGAATAGAAGGGGGACAATATATATTTGGTACGTTTTTCAACTAATTTGGTACGGAATTAACCTTTTCCGTTTTTCGATTAGGGATTGGGTGCACAGCTGCCGTTTACAAATGCATAATTATAATTACCTATTAACTCCTAATCCGCATTTCATTAAAAAATCCGCGTAAACGCAATCCGCAACGCTCAGGTATTCCCTGCTGAATCGGCAACTGCCATTGCGCATCGTGAAGCGGCGTCTTCGCATCCCGGGTCTGCCCCGCGGAAGGTTTCCACCGGGGAGAGTAGCCAAATCCCAAACCCAAAATTGCCCATTCTGAAGACAGCTCGGCGCTGACTTTGGCGACTTCACGGCGGCCGAGCCCTGGCGAGTGCACTTCCTGACCGAGTCCAGGTGTTTGGGAGGAAAGGCCCTTTCTTACCCAGAAAGATGCTTTACCATGACATGCCAAAATATTAAAACAAATTACCTAAGCAGCGATCAAGCAAAGAATGGACATTGGAATGGGTGTCTTTTGAATCGATAATTTTAAGGCATTGCGTTTGTTATTTGCTCAGTCTCTGTTGTCGCTTAGTAACTTTAACTTGTAATTGTAAGTATGGCTAAATACAATTTTTGTAACAGTCCGGACTGTTTCTGCGACGAGACGTGCACCAGCTACGGCGACTGCTGCACCAACTACCCAGCCGCGTGTCCAGGCACCCATTTAAAAACAAATTAATAAAAATTTAGTTTAAATTTGCGAATAATTTTACGCTGAAAAGATTAATTCCATTAATGACGTTCTCCGCTGACGGAACATCCCACTTTCCATTTTCTCCAGCGGTGGACTGCCAGGTGAGCGGCTGGTCCCACTGGTCGGAGTGCCTCCCGGACGGGGGCGCCAGTTGCGGCATCGGACTGCGCCAGCGGAGGCGGGTGGAGGTGCGGCCCAAACGGAACGCGGGCGCCCAGTGCCCGGAGCTGGTCCAACGGGTCGGCTGCTTCCGGCAGTGCGCGCCCACCGAAATGGCGGCGATTGGCGCTGGACAGGTGCCGCCAGGTTGGAGCGAAAGAATAAAGGAATAAACAACTAATTAAGCAATTAGACGCGGAAAATATAAATAGGATTGAAGGCAAATGAACCAGAAGCGGCCCGTCTAATAAAACGGGCACGCGTTTTTGATGCTGAGCGGCCTAAAGTAGCGGGTGCCCAAACAGAATCCATAAACCAAGCCGCAATCTTTCTCATTTTTTCAAAATTTTGGAGTTTTTTGGTCGCTTTACACTTTGTTGCAAAAGAGCGGTGATTGTTTGTCAAAATTTTTGCGCAACATTATAGGGTGAGTGGCATTTGTTAGTTTTGACCTTTGACCTTTGACTTGTTTCTCTGTCCCCCCAATTCCCCGATGCCCGTGCATTGTCTCGCACTTCCTTTCCTTCTTAGATCGCTGGCGCAGTAAAAGGCAAGGAAACAATGAAACATCAAAAATATTTTCTAAAATCAAAGTTTCAAGCTAGCCAGTTTTTAAGTCTTTATCGCTTCTCAATTTCCATTCCCACACCTTTCTCGATTATTCAAAAATTACAAATCCGTTTTGAATTGAAATTTGTAAATGGTTTTTAATAGTTCGCAATTTGTGTTTTGCATTGCAGATGTGACCACTGTGGCGCTGCTGCTGGACTATCGCTTCAACCAATCTCGACAGGTGCTCCCGTCGGCCCTGTTCCGACAGCAGCAGAAGCGCCGCAACCGGGGCATCCAGCCGGGGCAGGGGGAACGGGAGTACGTGAAGTGAGTGGGGCAGGGGAAGGGGAAGAGGTGTCGCCCTGATGGATGGCTTGCGCCGATTGCGCGCTCAGATATTGCGTCAAATACCGGATCGAGTGGCTGAACCGCGAGTGCGAGGAGCAGCAGTGGAGCGAGAAGCTGCGCACCAGCAGAACCATTTGCGCCGAGTGCCAGGTGGGGGGCATCGTTGGAACTTAGGGCGGGGAAAAGCCGAAATTGGCACTCAAATCGGCTGATTTCTGAAAAGATGACCGTTGCAAATTGTACAGACAGGTCGAAGGGAAGGAAACGAAATCAGTTAGTTGGCTAAGAGGGGATATTATGTTCACCGAAAAGTGCAAGGATTTTGAGAATGTGATAAGCACTCGAATTATAGCCATCGAATTTCCAAATGAATGGGAACACAAATGGCTCCTGCACTTGTTGTGTTTGCAGCCAGAGGCCCAGTTCCATCGGCCGAGGCCACGATGCGCTTCAGGTAAATGAGGGCGGGACAATGGGAGTGATGAACGCCTTTGTGGCGTCTCTTCGCAGATCTGGAGGACGGTCAGACGGGCTTCTGGAAGGTGCAGCCATTGTTGGACCAACCAAATATCTTCCGTTCCCAGCTGATCGGGCCCAAGTACTGCTACGGCATCTGGCGCCGACTGTCCAACTCGGGCACCAGTCCGCCGGCCGGGAACTGCGAGTGCGCCGCACAGTTCCCCCAGCTGCACCCGTTCCTGCTCGTCTAGGCCCCTCCAGCAGCCGTCCGTCCAATCCCAGATCAGACGATATTTTACAATGTGGATCAGTTCCGTTCCCCCTCCCTCATCTACTCCCAAGGGACTGCAGCACCAAACGTTCCCGAATGCAAAATTAAAAGCGGACACAGTCCCAAAAAGAGTGCGATTTTCAGCGCTTTAAACTTCGGACGTTGGGTGCCTCTGCCTGTCCCAATCTGCGGAATGCTTTCTTTCTCTGCCCTCACTGCCAATTCCCTCATTTCCACTCCCCACACATTTTATTTTATTTCATTTTACGTGCAATTCCCCTCCCCCATCACCCCCAATCCCACACTTTGTTGCTTTCCCTGTCCCGTCTCTTTTCCACCACTTCGTTCCATTCCAGTCTGTCTTGCCTAGAATAAATGAATAAAACAATACCAAATCAGTAATGGCGAAAGAACAATAGTTCTGCTCAAATTGCGTTAAACTCAAATGCGACGACCATTCGAAATAACAGATGAGGACTACCTAAATGGAGAGTTATTAGCCTTATTTTGTTGTCCTGACACTGAACGTTGACCGAAAATTGCAACAGATTTCTGTTGGCATGTTTTGCACTTATTACGTTAATTTCAAGGAGAGCCACGACAACATCCATTGTCCTTGTTGACACCGAATGCAGACGTTCTCCTTTCCTTTGCCTTCTGCTCTCAGCCAATCCATGCGTGAAACAAACAAAAACTACTCTCGAATGCCGCCGGAGACATTAATAATAAGTAATAACTAATAGCCAGTAACCACTCGTTTGCTCGTGTTTGTTGGCTCTCGCCCTGATTAGTGATTAGCATTTATGCAAATGGGCGCCTTCCCTTGGGACAAACAACAGAGGACCTGCACTCGTTTTTATACCTTAGATTTTAGATGCCAATCCCCGTTTTGTGTTTGGTCTCCACTTTTGCCCTCCCCAACAACTGACTGATGTTGTGTGGGTGTCCCGATCGACCACTTTGCTGACCCTTTGTGGGGCTTTTGCGTTGCCAAAAGACACTCAACCGGAGGATCCCCTGAATTAATTAACGCCGCCAGGGCAGTGGCTTCAAATTTTTAATTACGTTTTTGTGCGCCTGTTCCCACAAAATGCAATTACGACAAATTTGGACTCACTCACTCTCACTCCCGCACCGCCCATTCGGTGCTCATCGCCCGGCTCATCCGGCAGCAGTGCGAAAATTGGGAATTGGCGGGGGTTAACGGCCAATTTGGCAAAAAAAGAAGCAAACAGAGCCCGTTTCGGGCGCAACATTTTGCGCCCTTCTAGGGCTTCCTGCGCGTCATTAGCTAATTGTCCGTCCCCAAATCGGATTCCCTCCGCAGCGATTTTCACTTGGCCCAATCCCCGGAATGGAAGTGGCACGGACAGCGCCCAGCCGAATTGAATTTGCGGGTCCCTCCAATCAATGAATGAATGCAGCTGGCGCTGCAAGTGACAACTCTGCGCCCCAACAAGTTCCAGCCAACTCGTCAGCCGCAGCCCTTGCCCAGGCCAACGCCTTTGCGCCAAACGGACATGGCGATGGGCTCACTCCTTTTGTTGAAACCCACCCAATCTCGGCCATCTGCAGATTTCCAACCCAAAATGGACCTTTTGCGCGAGCGAATATGCACCTGCCATTTGGGACCAAAAACCGCGGAGGCACCACAAGAGCACTCCGCAATTATGGCGCCATTCATTCACATTTTTGGGAACACACTCAACCCCCAACCCAATGTTGCCATATTTTGAAGCATTGGTGCAACTGACCATTGGTCATTTTATTAGAAATGTTTGGCTAAAGATCTTTCTACCAGCAGAACAAAAGGAACGAACGGAACAGGACAACTCGCCGCACGTTTTTCTTAAATAAACTTGGTACAATTTAGGCTTAGAAATAGGCTTATGTTTGGCTAAGATTAGGTTTGCATGGGCTTAGGTTAAATTGCGATGATTGGCTACACTTTGGGATTAGAAGTTTCTCTAATAAAGTATTATCGCGTGCGGCGGGCTGTCACGTACTGGGAATGAATGAATGGCCTCTTCCTTGTTTTGGCAGTTGTGCTGCTGACCACTGATGCCTAGAGATGGAGGCCTTTTCCCGGGCAACCGTTCTTTCTGGTCCATCAGCCATCGGTTTCAGCTGTTTGCCGCCGCCCCTTTGTCTCCTTCCCAGGGCCAAATTCCATTCCGGGAATGTGCGTTGCGTGCATGCGTAAACACACAAACGGGAAGACAGACGGCGACCGACACAAGGCGCTGAGCGCCGTCCCCAATTTTCGCACATTCATAATTTGGTGCTTCGGTTGCGCCAATTTCCGCAAACGCATTTGGACACATACCTATGTGCAGAGTTCGTTCCACTTGGGCGCCGAAATGAACCAGCAGCGGACGTGCCACTGGGGCGAGTACTTCTCCTCCTTCCTCTACCTGTCCATGCCCGTCATCGGGGTGTGCCTGAACATGTACGTGCTCTACAAACTGCGTCGCATTGCAAGGTCCAAACTGGGACTGGACAGAGTCCAATGTGCCGACAAAATGGCGCAAAAAGGCTGTAGCAGTCACTGTATCCAAATTATTATACGAAAATAGAGTCACATCTTGTCTCATTTTGGCCGGGCACTGACTGGGCTGCCCCGCCACCACCAATCTCCCATTCTCCTTTTCTCGCGTTCATTTCCATTTGTGTCCAGGCTGAACACGTTCCGCTTCGAGACGTCCAGTGCGCTGCCGCTGTGGGCCATGTCCATCTGCGACTCCATCTGCCTGACGGCGCTGTTCGCACAGACCGTCTTCCACCTGGGCGTCAAATTCCACCGCAGCTACCAACTGAAGCCGGTCCAACAGGAGACCGTGGCGCTGGCGTCGCTCTTCTGCAAAGTGGGACCTCGGAAAGTGGCGCTGTTCGAAGGGCCATTTGCAGGCGGATCTGTACGCGATCCACGCCACCTCCGGCTTCTCGGTGTGGTGCTGGCTGCTGCTGTCCATCCTGCGCTACACGGCCGTGTTCCACCCGCTCCGCTACATCCGCATTTGGCGCCAGCCGCGGAACGCACTGCTCCTGCTGGCGCTGTGCTGCTGCTTCCTGGAGCTGTGGATCCCCTCGGTGGTGATCTACCAGCCGGACTTCGCCTCCTGCTACGAGGACATCAGCTTCGACCTGCAGCTGCGCCAGACCGCCCACCTGATGGACATCGTGTTCGCCTACGTGGTGCCCACCTCCATCCGCATTATGCTCGACGGCATCGTCCTCTGCTACTGCTACCTGCCCAACGTGGTCAGTGCACTTGAGTTGGGCCCCAGATTCACCACTTCCTCTGCCCATTCGCTTCAATCTGCTGTCCATCCCAAGACTTTCCCCGTTGCAGCAAGAAGTGCCGGTAACGCAGCGTCGCTACGGCATTTCGGCGCCCTCTTCTATCCCGGCGGCGGCCACCTCCCTGATGGAGCATCCGAGGCGCAAGAGGCACCAGAAGCTGTCGGTGGTCGTGTCCATCAGCAGAGTGAGTCACATCCCGAGAGTTGGGTTCGGACGGAGTCCTCCTGGCCTTCAGCAGCCGATCGTCTACCAGCATCCGGAGATCTTCCGCCGGAAGAAGTCAATGATCAAGCGGTCGCTGATCATCTCCGCCGCCAACCTGTGCTGCAACTTGCCTGCACACGCGTTGCGCACCATTTGGACGTTGGACAGTGCGGAGCAGTTGATCCCAGAAAGTAAGGCCATTAAAATAGACCATCCAGTTTCCAATTGAATGAAATTTAGGTGAAAGGACAATTTTACATTTGTTTCAGTCCATTTTCTCCTCCCAAAACCAAAAAAGGTCAAAATGCTCGAGTTCCATTTGTGCGCCCGTTCAGGATACTTGCTGGTGCTGGAGGCGGTCTCGCAGCTGCTCTACTTTGCCCAGTTCACGTGCAACGCCCTCTACCTGAGCACCACCATCTACGAGACGTCCACCTACCCGTCCACGTACAGGTCCTGTGTGGTGCGCACAAACACCGGCAACGGGACGCTGACCAGCAAGGGCAAGCAGGGCGAATGAGCCCACAGGCCATGGCACAATGCAACTGATGGATTGGATCACCCACACACGACTGCCCCCATCCTCACGAATCCCATTGTTTAATCGTTTAATGTTCAAATAAGGTTGACAAGAACACGAAACTCACAGCAATGGCATGAACAATCTCACGCCAGCCAATTTAAAAATCCTCACTGATTTTGTTTTGCGCCAAAACGGCGCCGCAGAAACTGCCCTGTCTTATGGTTCATATTGCTGACCCTTCACCATAACGGGTTTTCGAACACATTTGCAATCTTTTCAATCGAAAGTCCACTTTTGCATTTACATCGCCGCCGAAATTCCTTTCACAGTTATATATTTGAGAAATGTAAATATTGTGGACTTTTAAAAAAGTTTTTCTTGCACGATCTGGCGTGAAAATTTTTTTTGCACTAAAACTTATACGAAAAATTTTTTCCATGCGACTCCAATCAGAATGGGGACAATTTTCCTGGATTCCCCGCTAAAAGTTGCCCCGAAAATGTGCAACTCCTATCCGCGTCCGCCCAACCGCCGGCCCGGAATAGGCTTTTGAAATTTGCGTGTACCTGGTCCCGGGCACTTTGCGCACGCGTAGCGCCTTGACATCAACTCACTGTCAAATTTGACTGCACACAATTCGGTAGCGCCATGTGTTGCAAAATCATTGCGCAATACAACAAAACGCGTTTCCCTATGCGTATAAAAGTTTTTTCAGTACCGTTTAAAATTTTCCAAAAACCAAAATTTCGGTGTTAAAGTCCGAGCGCTCATCTGAGTGGAGCAACAACCGCGTGGGGGACCCCCAGTTTTTTGGCCGGAATTCTTCAAACGTGCCCTAACTGCATCCCCTAGCGCAAATCCGGGCCCTCTGGCGCGCCCCACTCGCCCGTTATAGTGGCGAGTTTACTTAACAATCAACTTTCTATAATATATAATATAATATAATAAAACGGCGACGTTTCGTATATCAGCGATTCAAATCTTCAAATTATAATTCATAAATTCAATTTACAAAATTTTGTATTTGTACATAATACATACTAATAATGTAATAATCTAATAATAATAATTTTATCCATAATAAAATTCCAACAAAAGGGAGAGAGCCACTTACATTGTTGGATTGTATACCTTTAAAATTGACTTTGTGAGCTTAAGTTTTACGTTTAAAATGTTACCTATGCTTTTTATCATTTTCTGAATAATGTATCAACCATGTTATTAGATGGTCTTTGAAGGTTTTAGGGTTATTTATAGATTGCAGTCTGCTATCAAGTTTATTCCAGATGTTTGAAGATCTGTGGATGAAGGAATGTGCAGTTTTGCTTGTTTTTGTTTTGTAGATAAGACGTTGGAAGGGTGGAATATTTGTGTTTCTAGATGGAGTAAATAGTGTGCGAGGATTTAAGTGGGTGCGACCATTTATGATTTTGTGTATTATAAGTATGTCGAAGATTTTTCGTCTAAGTTCTAAAGTGGGTAAATTGAAGAGTTCTAAACGTTGTGCATATGGCATGTGAGGAATACAGCATTTTTTGAGGGCCATTTTGGTAAAATATTTTTGACATTTTTCTACTCGTGCAGTTTCTGCTTTGGTATTGGGATTCCAAATTTGAGGTGCAAATTCCAAGAGAGGACGTATATAACTCTTGTATATTTGTATCCATTTTTAAGTGGATCTAGATTCTAGATCTAATAATATTAAGCAGTGATCTGATTCTAAGAAATGCTGCTCTAGTGATTACTACTTGTTTAAACCATTTATATAATTATATCAATACATTATATTGAATTTTTTAGGCATTTTTCAAAAAATCCCGCAATCCCGCGGGATCCCGCACTTTTTTTATGCGGGAAAATCCCGCATGCGGGATTTTTGCGGAATTCCCGCTGCGGGATCCCGCAAAGGCAAAAATAAAAATCCCGCTCCCGCACCCGCATTTTTCGATTTTGCCGGTCACTAATTTCAATTGAAGAATTCGAAATAAAAAGACATAACGCAAATAAATATTTTTTTAATTCGTATTCGAATATCGATATGGGAATGTGATTTTGATTTGGTAGTTTTACTGATGATTGATGAGCTGAAATGTATGCAGATACATAAAATGTGCCTTGTTAATATAATAATTTATCCATAATAAAATTCCAACAAAAGGGAGAGAGCCACTTACAATTGTTGGATTGTATACCTTTAAAGCTGATTTTGTGAGCTTAAGTTTTACATTTAAATGTTACCTATGCTTTTTATCATTGTCTGAGTAATGAATCAACCATGTTATTAGATGGTCTTTCAATTCGAGGCTGGTGGCACATGGCACCAGGCCGTTAGTTGTGACCCTTTCCACGAGTAGATTCTGATTGGCAAACACGTCGACAAAATTTTTGTCAAGGCTGAAGAAAATTACTAATTATACGAATGTGCAATAACTGATTCCTCAATTTTGCTAACATTGCCGATTCATGGTAACAGAAATCTGAATACGAAAATCGTGCACTCAAATATTGGTGGTGGTAGCGGTTTTCATAAAGTGGTAGTGGAGGATGTGGACGAGTCATTCGTGATTAATGATTGTCCACTTCTGAGGGTCATTCGGGTCATGCTGGAACCAGAAGTTGCCCATTTTGATGCGCTGCTGAGATTCCCGTTTTTTGGGTGGAATTTGGTTCGCCGTGTTTGGTGCTGAATTAGAACAAAATTAATTTTATAGTCTTAACATAAGTTAAAAACAATTCACCGAGTCAGTGTGCGGATGTCCATTCCGAAAGTGAAATTATTATTCTATGATTTTCTCCAATTCCATTACTCACTCTAGCTGATATCTCCAAAATGATGATGTCGAGAAAATGAGTGCCCCGAGTGGCAAGGTCCAATGCGCCTTTTCTTTTAAACACTGTCTGTTGGTAGGAACAGGGCGAGATTGTTTGTCACGTCCCTAAAACACATGTCGACGCCACAGACATCGTGCTAGTTGGCTCTGGGCAGATGGCATTCGGGGAAAAGGACAAATTGCAGGTCAAAATGAGTGCTCTGCGAATACTTAGAGCGCAGGCTAATAAAAATTCATAACAAATTAGAAAAGCAAACAATTTTTGGCCCATATCATT
>VAHH01000265.1:0-40465 GCA_013357305.1 Radopholus similis
ACTAAAAAAAGGGACAAAAATAAATTTAAATAAAAATAATTATTTATTATTAAATACATTTTGCCAGAATATTTGAAAATTTGACCAAAATCAGCACAACTGCCAAAAATCAGCACAACTGCCAAAAATCAGCACAAATCTGAGAAATCAGCACGAATGCGCACCCTGCTTAAAAGGGAGGGACAAAGCGACAAAGACAAACAAACACAAATCGAAATGAAAATGGAAGTGGGATTTGGAAATCCACAAAAAGAACCGATAAGCGATAACGGATTGGGTACCTATGTACCTAATAATAATAAAATAATAATGCTGTTGCTGTTATTATTTATTAATTATTAAGTATGTATGTAGTAGGGTTGTATAATTTACCGGTAAAAAATGATTCGGTAAATTTACCAAATTTACCAGTAAATTTACCATTTGACAACCCTAGTATGTAGTATGTACTACCTATCGAAATGCGAAACCAATTACATAAAATGCTTTTCAGCGCCTTAATTTTTAATTATTTTTAGCGCATGAAAATTGAAAATCCCTGGGATGAATGTTTAAAGAAATGGAAACAGATCAGAGATCATATATACAATACGTATAAAGTATAAACAAAAAAATTAAAAATACAATCAAGAATCAACTGCCATCCAAAGATCCAATTCTTTGGGGTGTATTGTATTTTTTTCTGGAAACCGGGAATTGACTTTCAATTCCGGGTCCGGGAGCGAAAAACACCGGGAATTCCCGGTTTCCGGGACCGGGATCCCGGAACAACACTAGTATCATTATCATACGCCATTGCAAATTAAGAACACTGCGATTTTGAACTTTTATAATTATGTGTGTCCTATATCCCTATATGTAGCTATACTTATAAATTTTCCCAAAGTTAACTTAAATCGGGGCATTGCTTCATCCGTATTTTCGTATTTTGAGTACAAGACTTACCATGTCGTTGGCCGCTGCAGCGGCGAACGGCCAAAACACTCCGAAGGGGTCGAAGCAGTAGTGGGAGGAGGTGAGCGGCGAGAGGAACTGAGCTGGGGTGGTCGCGTAGGGAGAGGGGCAGTACGGGGACGGGGCACAGGCAAACGACGAGGATGGGGCGGCATACGGCGAGGACGGCACTCCGAGGGCGGCAGACACCAGCGGGGCCAGGAACGAGTGCTGCAAGGGACGAGGAACTGATTTTAGTGATTAGAAACTGTCCGCTGATGCGGCGGTGAAGGTTGATTCTTGATTGGCTCGTTCCGAAGGTCCAACCCTGGGATAGCTACGGTAGTTCCACGAAGAGTGAAATGGGGGAATAGAGAATGGAAGAGAAAGGAGAGAAATGCATTTTGGCACAAATGATGAAATTGGGGTGCAAACATCTTGGCCAGGGGAGGGGGACTTTGGCCTTCTTCGACACTGAACTGTCTTGGAACAGCAGACGTATCGAATTTAATTATATTTTTTACACGGATTGATCCTCCTCTCTCTGTCCGCCCACCTGTGCCGTGTGTTCGCCCATGCTGCCGCCGGAGTCCCCCTCATCGGCGTAGTTGGCCGAAATGGAGGCCAGGCCTGTGGAGAACAGCGACTGGGGTCTGTGCGGGTGTCCGGAGCCAGTGCTGCTGTTCGGCGGGGCCATGGGCGGAGCCAACTCGAATTGTTGCGAAGAAGTCGGCGGAGGGACGTCCATCCTGCGCCGGAGATGAGTCAGTTCCCGGGAAGTGGCGAGCACTGGACTGACTCAGCCGGACTGAAGAAATTAGTCGGACAGCGGTGGACAAGGGTGACCGCGCGGTGGGGACGGGAGGGCCCTTCAGCACAGAAGGACGGACGTCCAGATCCACCAGTTGGGGCGGAAAAGGGGGTTTTGCCTTTGTGCGGAATGGCGGCGGGAAGAAGGGAATGAATGAATGAATGGGGGAGGGGAGGGGAGGGCCGATCGGCGGGACCGTAGTCCCGCTTCTCGACGCAGCATGGTCACATTCCCTCCCCCCCCCCCCCCCCCCCCCCCCCCCCCCCCCCCCCCCCCCCCCCCCCCCCCCCCCCCCCGCAGCATGGTCACATTCCCCCCCCCGTCCCCCCCCCCCCCCGCACATTTCCATCTCGGCGGCGCCCTTTGCCCACGACCGCTGGTTCTGCTGCGGCAGAATGGCGGGAGCAGCGAAAGGGAGCCGGGCGACATTTGCAGCAGCCGCCGCATTCAAATGTGAGTCAGTCCTTTCGCCGGCCTGTTGGCATTTCCCGTCCGTTGCCCGCCGATCTGGGCCGCCAAACCATTCCTCCCATTCCATTCGCTTTCCCTGCCGTTTTGTTTGTCTTCCAGGGCGAGCCCTCTCATCGCGATTCGCGGATTTGCGTCCCTCCTCTCGCCGCCGTCGGTGCTTTTCCCTTTTGGGGTCCATCCGCCGATCGCGGCCGGTCCATTTGGGCGCCACAATAAAGTCCCACATTCCCACGACAAAAAGCGGAGCACATTTCCGGCGCCACAATATGGAAATGGGCGAGAGGGGCAAACTGATGGCGGGCAGACAGGGAAGGGCTGTTGGAACATTTTGCGATAAATCTGTTCCAAGAACATATGCAATGTGCGAATGCCTCTCTAAAATCGGAAACTGATGGTGCCGTCTGGCTCCTCCGACTCTGCCATCTGCTGTCGCCTCCGCTTCCTGGCGTCGCCACTCTCCAGTGCCGCGCCGCCACTCCTCCGGCCGGACCAATTTGTCCACAGAAGCAGCGAGAGCAGCGCCAGAAGGAGCACAAGCGACAGCAACAGTGCCCACGGGGGAACTGAAGACACACGGGACTGCAGATTTTGCTTCCCTTCACACCCTGGCTGGGCAGCGGGGGGCATTGGCCGAAGGTGGGAGGCGGGAAGGCGTCCTGGGCAGCGGAGGGGCCCAAGGCCCCGTTTCGCGAGTTCAGAAACTGCTGCACCAGCGACATCTGCTCGTCGACGTCGATGACCACCAGAGAGCGCTCCGGCAAGTCGAAGTCGGCCACCCGCTTCGCAGACAGCTCTGGAGCGGAGGCACACTGGGTGGGTCCTGTCTCGCCCCACCGACCTCTCCTGCTCCGGATCGGTTCGTTCATCTCGTCCTCGTACAGCAGCAGCGCTTCGTCCTGCTGGTGTGTGAGCACCTGCTCCGTGGACGTGCTGCGGCTGCTGTGCCGTTCCTGGGCTGCCAACCCAGAACCCGATGGTCTTCTCCTCGTTCTCTGCCCCACCTTGTCTGCTCGGCACCACCCGTGTCTGCAGCTCTTCCCCTCCGGGCACCCTCCCGCCGCCCTTTCCCCTCTCCGGCGCCACTCTGAACACCGCCGGCATCAGCTTTTTGTCGGCGGACAACCCGTAAACGGGCGCCGAGAAGAACGTCTGTTGCAGCGATTTGTCGTCAGACTGATCTTCGACCAGAGATTCCGCCGCCTCACTGTTCGCGTAGGAGGGACGAATTCCTGGAGGACCGTCCGAAACGGCAGGCGAGGAACATTGGGGACGCTGAAGGGAACAAATCTGCTGGCCAATGGAAAGACCCACATTCGGGGCACAGCCGCTGTCCGGCTCACGCAGAGTGAGCTCTATCTGGCAGTTGAATTTCAGAGTGGGTTTGTCCGCAAACTTGAACACGGACGCACTCTGGCCTGCACTCAGATCGCCCGCGTAGTCTGGGGATCAAAAGAGGCACATACTAGTATTCTGAGGGTTGTTGGACCAGGAGTCGAAGGAAAGGACACTTCGCCAGTGTTTTCGCTTCTGTTTACGGTTAATTACCCAGGTCTCTGAGCAGCAGCTTGTCTGTGCCGCATCCCCGTTCGTCGAGGACTTCGACTGCCTGGCCGCCCTGTCCGTCGGAGACTGTGCAGGAGTGCACTCGCATGCAGTAGGTGTCCCGCAGCTCGCTCTCGCAACTCCACCGGTGGTACACCTTTCGTTGGCAATTGTCGCTGTTTCGACACCTTCTCCATCCACTCTGTCCCACCGTGTCTCCGATGTGTGCGAAGCGAATCGCCTGTCCTTTGGCGTTCAGCCACAAAATGTCGTATCTGCCAAAGGTGCTTTTGGCACAACCAATTGGTCGGTCGGTTGTCACTCGCCTGCACTGGGGCAGTTTGCCCTCCGCCCGGATGCTGGCCGTGGTGCTGAGCTGGCCCACCTCCAGCTGCTGGGCGATCGTCTTCCTCGCCTCCGCGTAGAAGCAGTTCACCCGGTAGGCCCTGTCCAGCTTGGTGACGAAGATCTAAAGGGCCGTTGGGCGAGGGCTTTGGCGGAAGGGAGACCGGGTGGAACGAGACGACCACCGTGGTGGACACACTCACGCCGCCGATCTCGCGACCCCGGCGCAGTCCGCACTGGCCGAAGTGGATGCCGAACGCGAACGGGGAGGCGGTGGCGTTGCCCAGCAGTTGGCACTGCTTCTCCTGGCTGAAGCCCTTGACGAACACGCGTCCAGAGAAGGGGAGCAGGGTGCGCAGCTGAACAGCGGGGATTGCCAAATGCGGGCCTCAATGCAACCTCCAGGGAGATGGAGTCCACCCCGCAGTGCACAGAAGGGTCCGCTGGGGGAATCAGTGAGCGCCAAAGACAAAGGCAGATGAAAGTGAACCCAACCCTGGATGCCGTTGTTCTCCTTGGCCCTCTCGCTCTCGTTTGGCGAGTATTGGGCGGACACCGAGCGGAACAAGAGCAGCAAAAGGAGCATTTCGGGGATGGGATGGCTGGCTGGTGGAGGGAGTGCTGAGATGTGCTTTGTCGGACAGATAATTGCAATTGGGGCGGTTCCGGAGCAAAAAATGAAAACAAATCAAGGGACGTCCCGCTGGCAGAGGGACGGGGCTGGGACACCAACTGATGCAGGCAACAGGCAATTAGGGCCACCCGATCCGAGGGACATGCATTCGAAAGGTGTGGAGGGGGGCACTCCCAGAACAATCCCCCGGTCGGTCGGTCGTCTCCGCCAAAGGCGGCGGAGCAGGTTCTCCGCCGGCGGGCATTGATTATGCAAAGGGGCACCACTCACTCCATTCACTCACTCAGTCACTCGCTTTCCACTAATGGCCCCGGGAGGGAGGGAATTGTCTTGGTGGGAAGCGATAATTGGGGGGGATGAAGGCTGGAAAACAGAGAGAGAGAGAGAGAGAGACAGGCAGAACAGCGGACGCCTGTGCACAAGGAAACCGGAACAGGTACTTGTTCAATTTGGTCAAGACCGTTAAAAGAAAATTTTATTTAAATTCGAATTTTAATCTTATCAACAAAAAGGATTCAAAAATTGGCCTAGAAAAAATTTTTAGAAAAGCCTTGAAAAAATAATTTTTTGAAAAATTAGCCTAAAAATTTTTAGAAATTGTGTCTTGACTCTCATGATTTATAACATCATCGAACCGAGTTTAACAGTACCCGATCTTTTTAAGGCGACGAACAAAAAAGGTTCGCCACCATTTCCAAAAATTTACACACGCGACATGTGTGAGTACAGTCACTTGCGTATCGGCGAATGAACACTACAGAGTGCAGCAATTCTATGTGTTGCGGAAAAAGGAAGGGAGGCGGCGAAAGTGACCACGCGCTTTTTTCCACTCTCTCTGCGTCCTCTCCTGCTGTCGCGTCTGTCTCTCTCCTTTCCCCGCCTAGTCTTTTCGTTTGAGAATTTAGTGGTCTATGCCTCTGCTAATGTAAGGAAAGAATGGCTCAATTGTAGTTTTAGAATGTTTGAATCCCATAAAATAAATTTGAAGAAGAATTGGTATTAACCCTATGAATTATTGGGTCAATGGACCTAAAAGCTCCCCACATGCGCTACTTTTTTCAAATCGATATGGACCGCATGCATCCAGGCTTTTGACACAAAAACTTTTCATTTCTTACGTTTTTGGGGCTGGGCAAAATTTAACACATCAAACATCATACTGCCGTTTGCCATTTTAGAGATTCTTCGCTAAACATAGAAGAATCCCATGGCGAGAGGCTACATTTTTCTGATCAGCTAATCGATTTAAATCTAACATATTTTGGAACCAAAATGATCAATTTTGGGTTGATACGATCACTTTTTGGTCAAATCTTTGAAATCAGTGGATAGATTAGTTTTGTCTCGGGAAAATCATCAAGATTTATTGAGTCAGAGGCACAGTGGCGCTATGGGCCTTCCTGCTGCTGGCTGCTGCTGTTCCGAGAGGGAAAAGACTAGGCGGGGAAAGGAGAGACAGACGCGACAGCAGGAGAGGACGCAGAGAGAGTGTGGAAAAAAGCGAGTGGTCACTTTCGCCGCCTCCCTTCCTTTTTCCGCAACACATAGAATTGCTGCACTCTGTAGTGTTCATTCGCCGATACGCAAGTGACTGTACTCACACATGTCGCGTGTGTAAATTTTTGGAAATGGTGGCGAACCATTTTTGTTCGTCGCCTTAAATAAACTACAAAAGAGAGAATGGTTAATAGAATACTTACATCTTATTGGGTAAAAATTACCACTTTGAGAAGTAAATAAATACAATACAACACATGGGATGATGGACTGTTTGTTCCCCTTCAGAGGAAGTCGTCTCCGCTCTCCTCCACCAGCAGTGAGGCCGTCGTGCTGAGCACCGAGTGTGCCATCGGGGGCGAGGCGTTGCCCTGTTGCTGCCAGCTGATCTGCTGCCCACTGCCGCAGCCCTTGGCCACTGCCGGCGTTCCGTTTGCGAACGGCTTCTTTGCGCCCGCCCTCGACTCTCGCCTCTGCTGCTGCGACTGCGGCGGCTGCGCCCTCGCCGCCTTGTTCGTCTCGCCGGTGTCCCTCCTCTGCTCTGCGCCCAGCAGTGTGGCCGTGGTCGTGCCCAGCGAGGACTTCTTGCGGGCCGAGGGACAGTCGCTGGCCGACTGGTTGTTGGTCAGGGCGGTGCACTTGATCTGGCTGTTGTTCTCCAGGTGCCCGTTGAGACGGGCCCTCGCCAACGACGCGCACACGGGGAAATGACGCAACAGCCATCTGACGGGGCCGAGCGACAGGAAGGCGCGGCAATACTCGGAGGAGGCCATGCAGAAGCTGAAGCGGGGGGGGGGGGCTCAGGCGATTAAAGTGAGGACTGACATGAAGAAGTTCAGACAGTGGTTGAGCACCTCTGCAGTGTTGGCCAAGTGCCGGAACACCTGAAGGGGAGGGGAAGGCGGATGGGGCGACGAGGGGCAGAGATGCCTGGAAGTTGTAGTTGTTGCGCATCTGAAGGGAAAGACCAGCATTAGCATCGATCGCTGTTTTATTAATCATCATTATTTGCACTGATCTGACTCCTCCCAGTTTTGATTATTTGCCAAAGAACTCGCATTGGCGTTCTGGAAGACCATGACCACCTGAACGGGGACCAGCTAAATACAATATTAGTACATGTTCCCAACCATCTGGGGGATGTTGCCGATGGCGAAGATCACGCAGATGGCCACCATCAGTGCGGTCAGTTTCTTCTCCGTGAACGAGCGCATCAGATTCAGCTCCCGACGCGGGCACTTGTTTTCCCCGCCGCACGGGGGCGACGACGAAGAGACGTTGTTCGGCTGGTGGTGCATCAGCTCGGGCGGCGCAGTGCTCGCCCGCTTGATCAGCAGGCGGCGGTTCTTCTGCAACGGGCGAGTCGCAGTTCGTTTTATTAACTTCGGAATGTGCCGTGAACGGGTGCCAGAACACAACTTGTCGCAAAGGTGTGAGTGGGGAGACGCAGACCTTGGTGATCTGGAGCGAGTGCGCGATGACGGCGTTGAGCACCACCAGCAGCAGCACGCAGAAGAAGCGGAGGCACTCGCGCCCGATCTGGTAGTAGTGGAACAGGCTCCACACCGGCTCGGTGCACAGCAACTCCACGTTGTTGCCCTTGGCCCAACGGAGGCACTCTCCGCTGACCGGGTCCTCGGCCTGGCACTTGGCCCTGTTGCGCAGCGCCATCGGCGAGTGAAGCAGCACGGCCGCCAACAGGGCGGCGCCAATTTTGGCCAGCACCGTGTTCTCGATGGAGAACAGACGGCGCCCCGTGGACAACGGCTTCCGGATGAGCAGGTACCTGGGCGTGGGGAGTGCGCATTGTGACCCATCTACCGAGGTTGTTCTATCCACTTATGCGACTTTTGCGCAATTATGCCAACCACAGCACCATATTCGGCATTGTTCCGTTTCGCTTTGTTCCCCCTCTCTTCCATTGTGCTTCCAAAGTCAAAGTTCGCCCACACAATGGCCAGCGGAAGTCATGCCATTGAAACGAGAGCGGTAGGTGCTCATGTCCTCCTTTCTCCCGGGCTCAAGCATCCGATCCCTAGTAGGCCATTTCCTGTACTTTTTAGTCGCCCAAAGTGTGCTGCCTTTTCCCTTTTCACCTCCGCCCCGTGACGTGCCTGTCCCTGTGCCACCCTTTTTGGCACACATCGCTCTTCCTGCCCCATTTCCCGCAATTTCCACGACCCCTCCCCTCCGCTGCCCCTTTTCGCCGCTGTAATTGCTTCCGTCTGTGTGTTGCCTCTCCGCCGAAAAGGGCCATAAATCAATGTGGCCCTCGCGAAAGCGGCTTTTGTGTCGGTCGGCGCGGATCCCGATGGGAAAACGTCGGCGGATGAAATGAAGGCAACATTATTGCAGGAAGGGCCGTTTAGCTCCAATTTCACAAAGCGCCGAGTGCAACCGGAGAACCCCCGTTTATGGCTTTTCAATTTTGGCTGAGTGCCTCTCTCTGCCCGTTTGGGCCCACCTCTCGATGGTGAGCAGCACGGCGCAGTAGAGGCCGGCCACCAGAAAGGAGTTGATGAGCACGTCCTGCACCCACACCTCGTAGAACACCACCGGGTCCGCGTTGATGTGCAGCGAATCCAGCGCGAAGTGGACCAGGATGGCGGCCAGCGAGATCTGGGAGGGAGACTTGGGCAACGGGCCTCCGGCACCGACCAGGTCGAACAGAGCCAGCGCCCGGATGAACATGAAGGGCACGTTGCGCAGCGAGGGCGAACGCAGGGTGACCAGATTCAGCACGTTACCGGCCACCCCCAGTGCAGAAATGGCCACCTTCGGGGAAGGGTGGTTGGCCGGGGGGAGGGGACCTGCCATGATGGAGCGGAAGGTCAGCATCAGCCGCACCAGGGCCGGGTCCGGAGGGGCGCCGCTGTCGGGCCTGCAGAATGGGTCCAGCACGGGCGAGGAGACGTTGTCCCAGACGGACTTGTCCGTTTCCATCGGGTTCTGAGTTGGCGGCGAAAAGGGAGTGTGATGGCGCAGGGAGGGGAAACGGGTGTGAGTTGGTTGGGCGAGCAAAAAGAGAGGCGGCAAACTCAATTATGTCGGAGGGGAGGGGAGCGGCCGTATGCCCAACAGCTGAAGGGCACACAGAGGGCAATTCGCGATCATTGAGCGCCCAATGGGGCTCTGCCAAGTGGGGACAGAATGCCCGACTTGCGATGTGATGTCCCTCTATTTGGCCAGGAAATTCGAGACAAATAGAGGGAGGGCCTCCGCCCCCACCGGCGGAGGCGCCAAGGGTCCCGAATGGAAGGGACCAACGGCGCAAATGCTCATTCCGTTTGACGAGGACGCCCTTTGCGCGCAGCCAAATGCGTGTTGGCCGCCGAATTGGGCCAATAATGTGTGTCCGCCGTCACACGTCGGCATCATTCAATTTAGAGACGGCGGCGCAACACAAACAGGAGTGCAACTGGGAATAAGATGCAAGCGGCGCTGACAGCGGGAGGAAGGAGCGCGGATAATTCGCGCGTAATTGGGATGGACGGGGAGCGAACGGGTGGGGACGGATGGACGGAGTGGAGACGAATGGGCCGGGCAAAGGCCAATTGCTCGGAATGGCCGCAAATGAATTCAATTCGCGATAAGGGCGCCCGGGTTTGTTGCACCTCGGCGGCGTCAACTTTTGCCGAAAGGGCAATTAGCAATTAGGTAGGCCAATTATTGATGGGCGATCCAGCCAAAGTTATTGGGTGGAAGGCAGCGGAATGAATGGCGGCGGTCCCGAACAAACATCGAGGGGAAGGCACAAACAGAAAGAGGGGACGCGGCAACGCAGGTCGATCGATGTCACAGAGTACAGTGGACACTGAAGGTCGGAGCTCTGCACGAGAGACTGGTGCAGGTTTTTGTGTTTCCGATTCAGAAAATAAATTTATATTCGAGGGAAAGGGGAAACGGTCCAAAATTGAGGGATTTAATATACAATCTGAGGCCCATTCTTTGTCGTTTTCGTCCTCCCCACTGAACTCGATTGCTCTTCTCTTCCCTTTGCGTTCCGAATTGTGCTCTCTCTCTCTCTCTCTCATTCCAATTACGTAAATTCCGATGCATTTGGGCGTCGAAGATGTCTCTATTCCGAGTTGATTCGGATGCAAATGCAGCGTCCGATGGGATTCCTGAGGGTTCCTTCTGCAATCCAATCTCCCGCCAACAGCAAATAAACAAACCGGGGGAGTGTTCTTGGTATCCCCTTCGTTGTGCCGTCCATTCATTCCACCGCAATTCAACGCATCCCTTGATTTAATTTGTCGGGGGACCGGTTGTTTACACTCTCCGCACACTGCTGCTGGCGTCCAAAGTCTCGGAATCCCCTCCAATCCGGGCCGGATTCAATTGGGTCGGCCGACCTTTCTGTGCTGCTCTTTCGGCACTCACTTGTCAGCCAATTCCCCGGTGTGCGGCCATTTGTTGTTTGGGCCATTTTGACACTGCCTCCTCCCGCCTTTGTTTGCAACACACCGGACAACAATAACCGAGCGGCTCTTCCCGCTCCCACTTTCGCCTTTGCTCTCCCGCAGAGCCAATTGTTCCATGAATGTGAAACAATTGCCGAATGGAGGCCGTGGCGGGCGGCGTTCATTGTCCATTCCCATTTTGGCAATTGCAGATTGACTCCCGCAAGGCCTGGCGGACGCACGTGAACGAAAGGCCCGTCGGTCTGTCCCGTGTCTGACCCAATCCGGCGATATTCCCGCCAATGGAATGCCACTTATCCCGTCCATTCCGCCGAATTGGCCATCCGTGCGTCCCGCCCCCGAATCAATCCCCCAAATTGCCATTCGGCGTCTTCCGCTCTTCAACTTCCAGCGGCCGGCCGAGCGGAATGGGCCGCCCACAATTTGACGGCAATTTGTTCCAGCTTGGCCCACCAGCGGGGCTCTAGGTTCGCATCCATCCACTGCTTCACCTTTCAATTTCACGCCCATTGTCCCCCTTTACGTGTCCGGGACACAAACGGCGCATAATTGGGACAGCAGCCATTGGCGGCCCGTGCCGTCTCCGCACTTTCGCTGCCGTTCAATCCACCGCCAGGGACATTTTATTTCCGCGCCGATTAATTAAAAGGCGCTGAGTGAGTGCCGGCCACTAGTCCCCATCCCGTCTCCAGTGTTATTGTTTACCCGCGGGGAATGGCACCGCTCTGTGCCCGACGGGGAGGGACTTAATCGCCAAACTTCATTAGGCTCAGTCGTATAGGGGCGAAAGACAGGAAGTAATTTAGAGGAGGCCTCACCTTCTCCAAACTCCATTATCTGCCCCCAGTCCCCAAATAGCCGTTCCCTGCTCCGGTCCCCAATCCATTTTCCGGCATCCTTTTGCCGAATGCGTCAGCACAGTTGCGAATCCGTTCGATTTTCTACTCTTGTTTGGGGTCTTTTCGGCCCATAAAATGGCCGATGATGGATGGATCGCAGCCGGCGGGGCTCACACAAAGGCAGATGAGGGCCAGCGAAGGGCGAGATTTGGTGCCCAATTACCGCTTCTCGCTGTTTTCGCGTGTTTTCAACACATCGCCTTCGCTCCTCTGCCCCTTTTCACATTCATCAATTTGTCCCTGCCCCTCCTTCGCTCACCTCCCCTCCAGCAGCTTCCCTCGGCCAAGTGCTGCCCCTTGCCGACCTCACATGTGCTCCCTCCGAATTGATCCGAACTGGGGATTTAGACAACGGAAAATAAGGCGAAACAAACAATGAACTCGACGACAACAATGCCGTCGGGCAATCTGAGTGTCGGCGGATCGCTGGACAGAATCTGTCTCAGCGAGACGCAGCTGCTGATGCACGGTGGGTCCGACCAAATGCGCACATCTGCCGAGCACCAAATGATTTTCAGGGTCCGAATTTGAGCGCTACCTGCAACGCTATCTGTTCCCCTGTCTGGTGCTTTTCGGCATTCTCGGGAACACGCTCAATCTGACCGTGCTGCTGAACCGCAAAATGCACTCTCGTGCCAACACCTTCCTGGCCATGCTGGCATTCGCCGACATCGGATTCCTGTCGCTGGTGAGTGAGTCCAACCTCTCTAGCCCCATCCACCGTTCCACCAGTTGGTGCCCAACATTCTCGCCAATTACGCCTTCTTCTCACTGGACTTCCATTTTCGCCTGTTCTATTTGAATGCGAAGGTGCATTTGATCTCTTTCGCCAACTGGGCGTCTGCTGTTGCTATCTGGTCTCTTTTTGTCTTTTCTCCCCCATATTATGTAAAACTATTTCGCGAGTTAGGTGCGTTATTGCCGTCTGCTCCGACCGGCTCATCGGGATCCGGCATCCGCTGTTTGCACGAGGCCACGTGCCCCGCAGGAAGATGGCCCTGTTGATGGGTTTGTTTATAACGGGAAAATAAAAGAATTGGAAGAACAATGCGAGGATTTAAAGGTTCCATCGTTGTGTTCCCGTTCCTACTCACCATGCACCAGCACTTCGCCTACTCCTGCTTGGTGCGCTCATTCTGCAATGGCACTCAACTGTACTCAAAGTGCCTGCCAGTGACCGGAGAGTGAGTTCTGGGGGAGAATTGGGTCGGGTAATGTGCCGTCCATTCAGCCGCTGGTTCGGTCCCAACCAGACCAACCCCTATTCGGAATCTTTCCGCAAGTTCATCTCCGTCAGCACTCTGCTCAACGTTGTCTTTAGGTCCGATTTGTCCAATCAATTTCAATCTGCTTTCCTCGTTCAGCATCATATTCCCCATCATTTTGCTGACCATCCTCAACACGCTGTTGCTGTGTGCCCTTCGACGACGCGAATCGGAGCTTAGCAAGATTGGCAATACTAAAATGAAGTGACCAATTCAAACTATTCAAATGCCGAAACAACTGGTTCCAGGCCGAGCAAGTCCACTTCTACAGAGGGGTTATCACAGCAGATTGTGCACTCAAAGACGGAACAGAGAGTCACACTTACCGTTACATTGTGCGTGTCACTTGCTCTAAACATCTCAATCCGTCCTTTCAAGAATCGTCTCAATGTTCACTTTGACCAATGGCCCATCCGCCGTGGTTCATTTGCTCCAGACGTTGTGGAAAGGAGTCGACCAGAAAGAAGGTAGGAAGTAGGAACCTCTGTTGACCAAAACCCGGAATCTTAAATCAGCTTTCTGGTACAATGCGACACTTGTGTGCAGTACACTCGTGATCTTCGGAAAGGCATCCAACTTCATTCTCTTCTGTCTTTGTTCAAAACATTTTCGACGCCGTCTGTTCGCTTTGGCGCAGAAGAAGGTACATGAACGACTTGGTAAGCCCTGAGCACTGAACTAAGGCATTGGAAGCATGTTTTTTCTAGGTTCTTACCCGGAAAGGGAAAGAAGGCGCAGTTCACTGACAGCGGTGTCCAATGTGACTAGAAAAGCGACGAATGGTACAAAGTATTCTGGCGAGCGGAAAATATCCCAATTGCTAATCGAGAAAGAGGAAAATGAATACGAAACTGGAGAAAGGAGAAATAAGCGGAGGCCACTTCCATCTTGAACGTATTAACTTTCTAATAATAATCCATGCTATCACCGTTTGCTAAAACTGAGCTTCTGATTTTGATTGAAGCATTTATAATAAAATTTTGATTTTTTGATACAATTTTATGTTTTACCTATTGACAAATTTAGGATTTACCTAGGCCGGTCCGATTGGTATTAATTTACCTGCATTTAAATTCAATCAAAACAAAATGCAAAATTTCCTTTTTGGCGCTAAGGATTATCTTTAAAAATTGTCAAGGCTGACGACAGATGACGATTGAGTTATGGCTTATGGCAACTGATACATATGAAATACAATGAGTTAAAATCATTGATCAGTTCTTAGATATGTGCATTGTGTATGTGGCTCTCTCAATATCCCAAACCCCAACTTATTTCCATTTCGGAACTTAAACCTATTTAGATTGAATAATTTCCGTCTCAGAACTTACATAAAACTATTTAGATTAAATACACAAATTAGTCTGCATAAAATATAAAAAAAATTTATTGGGATGCGGCCAATAATCAACTGTCTCAGTTCTGATAGCAATGACCCATTTCCTCCGGTTAACTCGGCAAATACAAGAAACCGCAACCCGCGCTCTTCACTGCTTCCAAGAAAATCGCTTGTGCCTAAAGCAATCGGACCTAAATCAATTGGACCAGCCAACCGACCATCGTTGAATATTGTCAATCGTCCTTCACTTGCTCTACCAAATCGACCATCATCCACTGTTAAGTCACAATCTCAGGTCGAAAAAAACAAAGTCGCCAAATTTACAAAGACAGCGGCAGCGACTTCCATTCAAAAATCAGGCAATGAATTACCGGTCATCATGGAGACGACACCGAGAGAAGTTAGTTGGACGTTGTTGATAATTACTTGAAATTTCATTTTAAGCGGCCACCGCCTGTCGACTCGATGTTCACGCAACTTACTCTTGAAACCACAATCGAAAAGAACGAGAAAAAGTTGAACGCTTTCTTTGCGGACTTCAAGCAGCCTTCGCTGGCTAATTTGGGACGAAAGCTATTTGAATGCAACTGGCAGGGGACTGAGGCTGAACTCGGCGAGTTGGCGCAACTGCATGCCAAGTTGACCTATAACCAAGAGGAATACGCACTTCGCAAAGAGTTTGTCGAGAAGGCACGACAAGATTTTATGAAAGTGCTGGAGAAGCAGGCGGATTATGTGACTGCTGAGCTGGACATGACGAATGGAATGAAGGAGAGACTGAATGGTAGTGGTGTGCTACATCATTTTGTGCTAATCTTTTTTCACATATTGAAGGATTGCTAACTAAATTTGAAAACAAAATGGGCGAAGGTACATCACAACAATGCTTTATCAGGCCGGCGATGGTTGATAAGGTTCGAATCAACTTATTGAGGGGATAAATATGATTTGCTGCTTTTCCAGGAAGTGCAGGTTATTCCGCTCAGGACTTTTTTCAATTCTCCGAATTTCAATGCGTCAATACAAAGGTATTTTATGAATATGAGACAAATCCCCAAAATGTCTAAATTAGGAACCAGCTGCCAATTTCGCCAATTTTACGAACAGCGAAGAAGGGCCAGACTCCGTCGCACCACACCAATAAGGAAAATAGATCACCCGAAACACCGACGAACTGGTCAGAAGGGAGGGACAAGTTTCCGACTCCAACTCCGCTGAATTTTGATGAGACGAGACCCACATTTTTTCTTAATGTAAATAATAATAATAATAATCAATGAGAGAGAGCCCCCTTTTGTTCGAATTTAGCCACTTCCACCCGACACTACCTATGTGCTATCGAAGCCGGCTCAACAGGCCGCGACCACTCGGTACAGGGAAATGACCTTTCGGCGAAGTCTCTCGGCAAATGAGTAAGCCCATTGTATCACAGTGCGATTGATAATGTGATGATTTGAAATTAAGCATACAGCCAAGAACACCAGTGCTGAGGACCGATGTGAAGAAACTGATCCAGAAGTGAATATTCTATCACCTGTGGATGTGATCGGAAACTATTGCTTTCTTTTAAAACAGTAATCTGTATCTTGCATTTATTGTCGCCAACAGAGAGACTACATGTTTCCCCAAGAACTCATGTATTTTTAGAATGTCCAATTCATTTGCGAATGATACTGCGTTTGGTTTAGGAATGGATTATATAAACAAGTTGAAGGAGAAGAATAGACCAGATTGCTGTGACAGAAATTATTTATGTATAATAGGTATATCTGCTTGAAGAAGGAAACGGGGTGGCAAGTGATGAGAGACGACTGTTAGTGACGCCAATTCGTCCGAGCGTTACGCGTTATGCATGGACTGGGTGGATATGCGGATTGAGAAGTGAAATGCGCGGCGACGCAATGTCCGGATCGAATGCGACTGGTGTAGAAGACAGGCGAAGCGACAACAGGAAAGTGCAATACATAGGTGGGTGATGACTACTGCGTAAGCGCTGACGAGCTTTAGCCGAAAGCCTCTTTGATGTGCTCGAAGGGGCGAACGGCCAAATCAACCGGAAGATCTTTGGAAAAAGGGAGGGCGGTGTAAAGTAATCCTGCTGCGCTAAATTAATCAACTACCGAAATTTGACTCGTGTAGACTTTCCAAAAGCGGCCGAATGTCTTCCACGCCTATGGAAAAAAGTCCCTATTGGATACCATTCGAACGTACCAGTTCTCGCGACGTAGGACCATGTGAAATAGCATCTGGTCAGGACCATATCGGAGCGGAAAATTATCCGAATCCAGGCGGGCAGACGGCTTCGGTTAAGCGCGGCACAAACACTCGAATTGCACTATAGCTGGATAGTTACGCGCCAAAAACTCACAATGCCTTCCACATTGTGTCTGGCGAACGGCGCAGTTTCCCGTGGGAGCTGTTGATATACTCAATGGTGGAAAGCAAAATCTAAAAGTTTAGGATTGACAACTGAAAAATATGTATAATTATGTTTTTGCCTGCTTGGAAGTAGCACTTTTGCCAGAAACGGTGTCTAGCCTTAAAGCGGAGGACCATCATTCAGGTAGACTGATGTTGCTTCCCTTACTTAAACGCATCGCTCAGTTGGCCCACCACTGCATCCCGCATCTCCAATGCGCGACTTGCCTCCAAAAAGAGCTTCAAAGGATCCAAGGGTTATTTGTAATGGATGGTTTCCCAACCGTGAGCACGTCCCAGATGTGCACCAATTTGCGTCCGTCAAACTTGCCCAATTCTTAGAGACCTCAATTTATAGCACCACCCTGAAAAACCGTCCAACCAACCGCATCTGAGGTGACGATTGTTCACTTGTCGAGTCTTGTCGGGAAAACATCCTATTGTCGACAGAAGTAGGGACGAGCCTTGGCGCGGAGTTGGAGCAACTACAGGCCGCATTCCTAAAGCAATCGTGTAATTTTACAATTTTGTAATATTCCGACCGTGCTCGAGAAGCGAACGCAAAGCAGGGCAGAAGCGTTTGCGTACGGAGGAAACGATGGCTTCTTGGCCGCCTTCCAGGATGCACTGGAAAAGGCGGTACATGGGACAAAGTGTCCGTGGGCCACACCTGGTTTAGTTCGTCCACGCTCATGTCCGCCCTTTCTGGGCGCTCCACTACCAGAATCTGGTTCTTCTTCAGAAGAGTGACCAGCTCGTCCACCGCCAGCTCCATCTCTGCTCTTTGGTCCCTGTAAAGTATATTTATCACTGTGCCGAATCCCGTTCCCCGATTTACCCGTAGTGGTTGCCGACGGGGGTGTTCTTTAACTCATTGCGCTCAAAGCGCTGAGCTGCGACTCTTTTGCCCTTAGCACTGCCATAACCAAACACTTTCGCTAGCCATCCCATCTCGCCGTTCAAAATCTGTTGTGGCCTCGTGCTGAGTCCATTCGGTGAAGGATAGTCAAGTTGACGACGGAATTCGAGCGGGACTTGATGGTCGACACCGTCCTGTTCGTCACTCGGGGAAGTGAGAGGCCTCTTTGTGGGGGAATCGGCAGAAGTGAAGTGTGGAGACGGAGAACAGGCGACGGCCGCCGCCTCCTTTTGTAGCAGTTGCACGTAACGCTCCAGATCCACAATCTGTGTGCGCAGCTGCGCCACCAACTCGTCCTTCAAACAGATTTGGATGATTTCAACCTCACACACATTCAACTGGCCTTCTCTCGCAACGGGTTCAACGCTTGCTCCATGCACTCTTCCAGACGTCTTTTGAACTGCTCCCCGTCCCTGCCTCCTTCCTCCAGCTCCAGCCTTACCAGCATCTTTTCACGCAGCCTCTCAAGCAGCAGCCGCTGTCTTTCCTGTTGCTCGCTGAGCGGCAGCTGGCCCTCTCCCAACTGTCCGTTCTGCCAGGCGAACTGCTCCAACTCGGCAAGTTGCGAGCGCAGCTCGTTGATCAACTGTCGCACCTGCTCCGCCTTTGCTCCATCTTCCTGCTTGTGGAGAAGACACGCCTTTACTGGGCCTAATTCTGGGCAGCTGCGTGAAGAGAATTCCTGCAGTTGTCGGATCATCTCCTGGGCAAAGATTAAATGGTGCAAAGCAGCAATGGAAATTTTCGAGTTATGTACGTCTCGCTGTTCCTGGGGTGCTTGCGCGATTTGCTGGACGCGGAACTGGATCTGAGCAAACTGAGTGCTCAGCTGCTAAAACATTCGACAAAGTGGGGCTCCTGTTTGCCATTTTTGGATAGTGACTGACCAGCACAGACTCGCTGAGTCGCTCCTGCTGTTCCTCTAGTTCGCGCACACGCGACACACTGTCCTGCTGCGAAGTGGACTCCTCGCCCTCCAACGAAGAACAAGCCCATCGGTCGATGTCCGCACAAACGGAGTCCTCTTCCCCGTCCGAGGGAGGTGCAGTTCCGGTGGCAGGGACTGAGCCCAGAACAACAGCATTGCTGCCATTCGGCTGGCCAGGACCGGTGATGGCGGAGATTAATTCGACTACGTTCCCGACCGCCACAGCACCATTTGGATCGAGCATTGCTCAACGAACGGGATTGGCGGGAAAAGGAAATTGGCCCAAAGAGCCGCAAGAGCAAGGCACCAAATGAGTCAATTCGCCAGCAAAGAGGGAGCAAGCAAGCGCACAAACCTCTCTCGCAACGACACAGCCGTGGCTGTGGGAACCAACGACGACGATGACGGAAGTGAGTGGGCATGGGAAGAGTGCGGGAAAAGGAATGCCGTTGCCGACATGCCGGGCATTGGACCCTTGGGCCTCTCGCTCTCTCCTCCATGTTCTGCTCTCTTTCCCCCTCGTGCCATTCCCGTGTGTCGTTCTCTCGTGCGAAGGAAAAACGAGCTCCCATTTGGTGTTGGCCTCTGGCGGTATAGAAGGCTGGGGTGTGACGTGGGCAGCGAAAAATAAGAGGAAAGGGCCTGGCGGAGAAGAAAACGAGCGCGGGGAACATCGTCCCTCCGGCACTGTGTGCATTCTCGTAATGCCATTAGCGAGTGCTTCTTCCAGTTGCCTTTTTGCCTTATTCCCTCGCGGAACAAATAAATAGTATTAATGGGCAGGATGGAAAATTGGGAGGACGGATCGATTTGCAAGGATTGGAATTTGAAATGAGGACAGACGGGAAAGGGCCAGCAAACCAACAGAGAGAGGCGTTTTCTGCATTTGTGGGGTGGAAGGAATGGTTTCGGGAGGAGTGGAAGGCAGCAGACGGACGAGAAAAGACCAATTCCCGCCAATCCCGCTGTGCAAACAGTCGACGCGGCAAAACAAAATCGTCCAGCAGATGGCGGCGAAAGACGAGACCAACCAACCGAAGTTGTGCCCCTTGTTCGCAAAGTACATATTTCACGCAAAACAGAGAAGAGGGGAAGGGACAGCCAGCGGGGACAAGCAACGGAGAGAGTGCACCACGACATATGCCGATTGAGTTCAACTTCTTGGTCTCTCCTCCGCCCTTTTCTTCTCGCCCATTCACTTCCGTCTGCCCCACGCCCAGCCCAGATCGTGCCAGTCGGGGTTCTGTTTGGCCATCGACCGCAGCACTCTGTTCGCGTTCAGAGCCTGTGCCAAAGGCGTCAGATACGGGAGTGTCCAATCGCCGGTCCTTTACCTCCGCCGCCCTGCTGCTCCTCAACTTGGCTCCTCCCGCAGAGCGCTTGCCCCAGGCCCAGCCCAAATCATCCCAGTTCGGCGCGGCGGCCGCTGGCGCCGATCGCTTTCCCCAGGACCAACCGAGGTCGTCCCACTGTGGAGCGTCCGACTTCTTCAGCAGCAGAACTCCGTCGCCAGGCTCTAAAACACAAAATGGCGTTGCGAAGAGTGCATTTATTTCGCCGGACCGGTCCAGCAGAGGACGGCGGGCAAGGTGCCGACGCAGAGGAGCAGGAGCAGCGGAATCGCAGATGCGGCTGGGGAAGAGGACGACGCACTGAAGTTTGGCACCATTTTTTGTTCCGTTCGTTTGTTGTTTCGCTTTCTCTCTCGTGAATTAGTTGGGGCTCTGGAAGGGAATGCCGGTAATAATGGGACTGGGAACGAACGGCAAAGGCGAAAGGCGAACCCATATGATTAGGGGAATTATTAATGCGGAGGGGGCGGAAACCGGAGATGGCGCAGAACTGCTGGCTGATTGTGGAGTGCGCAAAAAATGCATTCTTCCCACGGCCCACTTTCCGCTGCGAACGTTAGCCGAAATTTATGCGAAAACAAAATTGGATGTGCCCCTGCGGCTCATCCGATTGTATCTGCGGCTTCCCTTTCCTGGGCTCAAGACGCGAGAATCCCTCGGGGACTAGCCCCCGAGGTGCCTCTTCCGCTCGCGCATCCATCCGCCTCCGAGTTTGTTCCGCACAAACAAATAGTGCGGACGAAGGGAGTGTGGCTCGTCCATTTGAAGGGCGCCGCCCAGGGGCGGGAGTTATTTCGGCGAATTCCCCGAATGATGGGATTTCGCGCGGCACGTTGGCCGCAAAGGCGGATGGGCGCTAATCAAAATTAATTAGGCGGCCAGTGCCCAGCACAAATGAGAAGTGCGGAGGAAGGAAATCGGGGGCGAGGGCCTGGAGAGGATGTGGCTACGGTGGGGCGGGGGCAAGTTGGCGGTTCCAATCGGAAGCGGAGGGACCCCCATTTCCCAGAAAGCGGCAGGCATTCCGTCCCCAACACCCGAGACTCTGGATGCACTTCACCGCCAAACACTAAGGCATTGGGCCCCGATCAGAGGAATTAGGGACTTGGACTGCGACCCAAGTGCGCACAAATAAGTGCGTTCGGGAATGGAAATGCCAAAAATAAGTCGTCATGTTGCTCTATGCTCTCGCTTTGTTCACATCGCTAAGCACGCGCTTTGTTCTCGAATTTGCGTGAATTGTTGGTGCCTGTTTTTATGGACTCACTAATTTATGCATATTTAATGTGTCGTTAATGGGTCCGCAGAACTATGGCAGCAGAAGAGTGTGAGCTCACCTGAGTTCACTGATCGGAGCTGAACAGGCTGAGGACTCTCAGGATTTTCGGGATCCATCCTTTTGTTTTTATTGGGACCGGGGAGAATGCAATTTTCTCATTTCTGGTGAGTGATGGCATGATGCAAATAAAACGTAATTGGGCAGAGTAATCAGCAAAATGGAATCCGTGTTCCAATCTCGGTGCACGCCACGTAATGTTTCTTTGATATATTGAAATGGCCTTTACGCGTCACCCCATTTTACAAAAAGATCCGCATTCCTTTTGGATTTATTGCATCGTTGAATTGGGGTACAGTGTGGAAAATGAGCAACTGAGAGATCGATCGGGACTCTTTGTCCAATCCATGTTCGTGCTCCCGCCCTCACTGCTCCACCGCCGCGTTGTCCCTCCAGCGCTCCCTTGCCCTGCCCTTGGCCACGAATGTATCCAATCCCTTCCGCCGCTGTCTGTCCGCCAATTTGGCCGCCGGATCTTCGCCCAAGCTGCACGAGGAGCAGGGACGCTCGACTGGCGGAAGTCCGAACGAGCAGGAGGCGAACAGCGCGGGGTCTCCAGGCACTGGCCGGGACAGATCGTCCACACTGGCCGAGTAAGTGGGCGGATGTTCTGCAAGTGCGGGAGACTTCAGCACAAAGTGGTGGTACTAGCCAATCCACTCCCATTCCGAATCTAAAAGTACTGCAATAGATCCCACAGCCACATCTAGGCCACGGAACCCGTACATATTACATACGTTGTAAAACTGTCCATCCATCCATTCCCTTTGCGTGCCATTACCTTGCTGTCTCCGGTGTCTCTGCTGCGTTGTCTGAGTCAACCTCGCCGTGGTTTCTGCCTCGTCTTCCATGTCCAAGTCTCTTGTGCGTGCTACCAGCGCCAGCGGGTCATCCTCGTAGCAGGGCGGCGGCGACAATTGTTGTTGCTGTAGCAGCTGTGAACGGGTGGCCAAAGTGGGGATGCAGAGGGACTGCGGCGAAGAGCAGGAGGGCAATGGGGAGCCGGGAATGGCCATTTTCAGCGCTGGAACGGCGGAGGTGTGTGACCAAATGGGCCATTATTTTTGTGCTGACCGTCTTCGTATTTGGGCGGCATCTGGGAGTGGAGCAACAGCGCAAAGTGTGGGAATGGGGAGTGCGGGTAGGCGAGGACCGGGGGGAACAGCATGTCCGGATGCTGGAGCAGGAACAGCGGCGACAGCGGGTCGGACAGGGACTCCCACGGCGCGATCACATCCCTCTCCACGTCTGGACGGAAAACGCGTTGGAGGGCCTCCAATCAAGTGGACACTTGCCTGGGTAGAAAGGCGGATGCTGCTGCTGCTGTTGTAGCATCTGCTCCTGTTGCGCCCTTCTCCGCTGGCGCGCCGACGTACAATGGCGAAGTGCAACGCGCAAAATGCACAGGGAGAGCAGGGCCAGCACAGCGACCGGCAAGAAGGGGATCAGCAAGTTTGGGAAGGGAGCGGTGGCGAAGGAGGATGACAAGGGCGGGGCGGATGAAGCTGCTGAGGAGGAGGAGTTGTCGACGAGGGGGGCCATCAGCAGCAGCAGTGTGTGTGTGTGAACAGGCACTGAAATAGCAAAGGGCTGGGCAGGAGCAGAAGATTGGCTGTGACGCGGAACGCGGATTATTTGTGTTGATCGAGACATCTGCATTTGGGCGAATGCAATCGGCGGTGAGTGTTCTCCGAAGGAGGAGACTGGGCGCCAAATCGGGAAGCATCACGAGAGGGGAGTGTCTCCTCTCCCTCCATTTGGACGTCACATCTCCGCGCGGATGGATGTCTTTGCTTCTATATTTGAGGAAACGGATTGGTTGGCAAGGAGAGGTGGCAGAAGAGGCGAAAACAGGCACGAGCAATGCGAGTCTGGCGCGGACAATGAATGAAGGCGGCAATTAAAGGGCCGTTGCGCCACCCATACTCCGAAAGGAAGGCTTAGCTTTTGTGGGTCGCCGCGCAGTCGTCAGCGCCATTTGGAAAACATGCAAACGCCATTATTGTTCGAGTGCGGTGTCTGACGACTGATTCACTCGTCACACTTCCTCGCGCTTCGAATGAATCGGGCCAAAGGGGCGCCGACTCGTTCGCATCACTCCCCCTTGTTTCCGCCGTTCATGTCCACGTTTTTCCGCTTTCTTTAATCTCCCTCCTCCCAAATGGAGTGGCGGGCACCTGCTCCGTCTTGCCGCTGAATGCCACAACATTCTAGGGCATTTTTGTTTGCCGCATTCAGAAATAGTCTCCCTTCTGCTGCTGCGCGTTGTTTTCTTCGCTCATCAACGCGCGACCTGCGCTGACGTCAAATAACGCAAACAACAGCTAAGGTTGATTTTTTCATTTAGAAATTTAAAACCTTTTCCGCAATGCCTATCGATCTTTTTAATTATTTTATGAAAAAGGGTCAAGCTTTTTCGCGAGAAATAATTGGTGTCGCCCTCCGGGTCCGGTTGGGCTTTAGCGCGGCAGCCTCCTCGTTCTCGCGTTGCCATTGTTTGCCCTAATAAGCAGAGAGCGGGGGCAGACGGAGTTAATGGGGACAGGGCAGGCGCCGGCGCACTCACGCCCTTACACGGCCCAGTGAATCTGTGCAGAACAACTGCGGACAGTTAACGCCGGCCAAAGGGTTCTTTGGGGATGCTGAGTCTATGGACAGCCCAATTCCCATTAACACTTTTATTGGCTCTGCCCAGTGAAAATAAATAACAATTGTGAGTGGAAAATTGTGGGATGGATGGGACCCGTGGTTTGCTTTGATTTGCACCTTGGTGGCTTCTTGTCAACACTGAACATTGCTGCTGCCGCTGGCGGCGTTCCCCCTCCCGTCCAGCATCAGCAGCACTGCCGCGTCTGCGGACGCAATGGAGCGGGCCGAAGCTATGCCCGAGTCTTTGTCCGCGGTGCAGTCGGCGGACGGCAGTGGGGGCAGGGACTGGTTGCGCGGCGGGAACGGCGACGACGAACTGCAGGGCGGACGCCTTTGGTCGCTCGAAGGCGGGCTGTGCGAGTGGGGCTGCACGGCGGGCACAACCGACTTGGCGGGAGACGGACGCAGCGACAGGGGCGGGGGACGCCGAATGCAGTGCTGGTGCTGCAGCTTGACCGTGCCTGGAACGGCCAGATGCTGTTGGCGGCGGGGCGGACACCAACCGGCACTCTCGTGCAGCGTGGAGTCGTGCGAGTCGCTGGACGAGCTCAGACTGCCCCTCTGCCTCCGCCGTCCGTCCATGCAGATCAGCCCCTGAGATTGGCCCATGAACCGGTCCGGCACTCCAAACTTGCATTGTTCGGCATTGAAGGCTGGTACGGCGGGAACACCGCACGGCACACACCGTCCCCTGGAAACGCAACTCTCCGCACTGGCGGCGGGTCCCAAAAAACCTGCTGTGGGCATCGACTCGTAGGTGGAGGTGGTGATGCTGCCCCCCTCGGGCGCCGAACTGAGCACAGTCGACACGGTGGCCTTCAAGCGCCGTTCGCACCAGACAACTCCCCATTGCCCACCTGGGAGGTTGTGCTCGTCGGATGCGGGTCTCCGGCTCTGCTCATCGATGGAGTGGCCGACACTGAGCGCTCGTTGGCCAGCCGGTGCCGTACCGGCGGAAGGGGCTCTCCGGGGAGGTCGTCTCGCTGCAAATAGGGATACGGGTCAGGGGTAACGCCGATGCGAAAAGGGATTGCCCTGAGCAGCGCCTCGAACACCCGCACCAATTCAGCGAAACTGGGCCTCTTCTCCGAGTCGGTGTTCCAGCAAGCCAGCATTATGTCGTACACCTCGTTGGGCACCCCGATCGGCGGGTCCAGCCGATCGCCGGCCACGATCAGGCGCATCACCTTCAGCCAATTGGCTCAATGTGCAAAAAACCTTTGCGGCCCAACCTCGTGGTTCTCTCTGCCCGAGTAGGGGATGTAGCCCAGCGAGAACAGTTCCCACAGCAGCACGCCGAACGCCCACACATCCGTCTTGGAGGTGAACAGCCCGTCCAGGAAGGACTCGGGCGGCATCCAGCGCACCGGCAAAAACGCCTTCCCGCCCTTCCGGTAGTAGTCGTTTCTGAACAAGAAGCATTTGATTGAGGCCGATCCAACTGTCGTGCAGTGCCTGTAAATGTCCCTGGCCATCCCGAAGTCGGCGATTTTCACCACCCTCCTGCCAATCTTCGCAGTCAACAGGCAGTTGCGGGCAGCGATGTCCCTGTGCACGAATCTGGTGGCCTCCAAGTGTTCGCACCCCCTGGCCACGTCCAGGGCCGCAGCGAACAGGTCGCCCATTCGCAAGGAAGTGGCCTCTTGGTCCTGACATTGGCGGCTGAATTCCGTCTCGGGTGAGGAAGGGCCCACCGGACGAGGACGATTTTCGCGCAAAAAGTTTTTCAAATCGCCTCCCTCCAGAAACTCGAGCACCTGTGCAAAATGGAGTTGCCACTCTCCCATTGCGAAGTACGCACAATGTATTTGGGCTGCTGCTCGAAAGAGACGCCGAAAAAGGTGACGATGTTTTCGTGCTTGAACTGGCTGCAAGAGGAGAAGAGTTGTACGAACATATAATGTGTGTGCGTGTGTACCTCAGAAGGCGAGCCTCCGTCTCGAAATCGTCGCCGAAGTCGCGTGCTGAGTCCACGGGCAGTGTTTTGACCGCTACTTTGACTGCTGTCGTACCGTTTCCCTCCATCAGATAGCCCTCGAACACCTCTCCGAATGCTCCGTGGCCGATGATCTTTTCGAGGCGCAGAGAGTGCCGCGGAATCTGGGGCAGTGGGGAGAGCAGCAGCGGCTCATAGATGGGATTGCTGCGGTGGAGCGGCAAATAGCCAAATGGCTTCTGTCCTGTGAGTGTACCCGCTGATCCGGTTTCCAGCACAATGTTTTGTCCCTGCGCCCCCCTCGGCGGCCGCGGGTCCTCCCGCTTCGGCGGCAATCGCCATAAGCTCATGCACGTCACTCAGCTTGGGGCGACGCAGCGAGCGGAAGAGTTGGACGCAGCAGAGGAGGCAGAGAAGGGCAGAGAGGACAACGAGGACGAGACACACTGGAATTGTAGGAGATTGGCAGATTTGAAATGGCATCGGAGGACTGACGCAGAAGCAGCAGTGGAGGCAGATGTTGCTGCTGAGAGGCGAATAGCCGGTTGAGAAGCGAGGGCTCTGGAGAGGGCAATTGGTGGGGGGAAGGGGTCTGGAGAGGATACGGACCTTCGGAGCAGGACCCGTTCGGCGGGACCTGTCTCCCCCCGGGGCAAATGCATAGCGGCACCGCGCCCACATTGGGCTGGGGAGGGGCGAAAGAGCAGTTGGACAGCGAGGGGCACAGGTGCTGGGGACAGGCCAGCAAGAGCAGACGGCCCACGCCCGCGTTGGCGCCTGGGACGGTGATGCGGAGGTGCGGGGCGACTGGGAACAGGAACGACGAGGAGCCACCCGAGCCGGGCGACAGTGCGCCCGGGGCACCGCCTGAAGGAAGGGACAACCGTCATTATCCGTCTGCCGGAAGACTGCAGTAAGCACCTTTCATACCGCCGCCCCCACCGCCTCCTGCACCGCAACTGGCGCTAAAAAGGTTAAACGATCGATCATTCCATTATAGGTCAATGTTACCCGCCGCCTCCAAGTCCGCCCCCGAAGCCTTTGGCGGTCCCATCTGGGCATTCGGCGCCTCGTCGCCATTCACTCCAGTTGAAACTGCGCTGGCCTTCCGCCCACTCCAGCGACCGGCCACTGGTTCCCTGTCGCGACGTCTTCTGCAGGTGGCTCTGTTCCGGGACTGCGCGCACAAGGAAGTCCCCTCCGCCGCCGCCAGCCACGGCCATTGGGCGCCCCGCGTACAGAAACAAAGTGGCCCCACCGCCGCCGCATCCGGGCAATTCCCTCGGGTCGGCCTCCAAAGCCTTGGTGGGAGTTCTCTCGGTGCAGAGCCATTCTCGCTGCGGCAGAAGGGGACTTGGGCGGGACGAACGAGAAACCAAGCAAACCATTGCGCCACTATGCCTGCCCGCCCCTTCGTCACAGATGCACTTTCCCCGCTCGCCGAGCAACACCGCCACCTCTCTGCCCGCCTCCAGACGCACATTCGCCACTAGCACGTCGCCCCAGGATGCGCCATCTCCACTCCCGAAAAAGGTTCCTCCAGATGCGCCGGCCAACTCCAGTCTGAGAATGCGTCTTGTTTCATTGAAGTGAGGCAAAACGGCGTTTGACCTGTACTCGCCACTTCTCTGAACAATCCACTTGGACGGACCTTCGTCTCCGGCACTATCTTCGCCTGCGCTCAGCGAGAGTCGCGCAGACAACGGACGATTGTTGGCGGCGAAGCAGCCTGTGCTCAGCGAGAGGTCGTCAATGGCTATGGAGCCGAGCGAGCCGGCCAACTTCGCGAAGCTCAGTTTCAGAGAGTAGTCGTACTGCTTAAATTACACAAATCGGAATTGAGTGCTAGAAGGGGACTCCCACCGCCATTTCAGATGCTATTCTGACGCCTGTCCGTCGCCATATGCAAGGCTCTTGCACGTGCTCGTCGTGGGGCGGAGCCCACAACGGTTTGGCCAGTTCCCGGTGGTCGCGACGGGCCATGAAAACTTGGAAGGGGCTGGACCCGGTCTGGCAGTAGAAGAAGCGAAGCTGAGGCCGGAAATGGGCATATGTTGTGCGAGGACGGGATTACCCAGCATTGGGCTGATGGCGGGATGGCGGGCAGAGGGGGCGAAAGTGCATACGAGTACACGATGTCGTGTTCCCCGCTTTGGGTGTGGTCATAGCTGGAGAAGAACAGGAAATGGCCGGGGCGGAACAGTCGTCCCTCGGAGAGATACTCGGCCGACGGAATGCCCGCCCGGTGGTCGTGGGCCGCGGCCAGACTGACCAAGTGCTGTCTGCTGGATGTGGACGAGGTGTAGTTGCCGCCCGCTTGGCTACTGAAGAAGCGCCACTGCGCGCAGCCGGCCTGCGAGCGCAGGTCCTCAAAATCGCAGCGAGTGCCCTCGGGCACTTGGGCTGCAACAAGATGCTTTAGCATGTCGGCGCCTTTCCCCGAGCCTGTTCCTCACCGCATCTGTGCCCCGTCTCCAGCTCGTCCTCGCCTTCCGCACAGTCGGGATGCATGTCGCAGATGTGCTCCGGGCCCAGACATAACTGCCTGCTCCCGCCCACTTGCCGACATGCCAGTCTGTCCTCGCCCGCACAGGTGTCCTCCGTTCCGTCCGCTCCCCTCCACAGTTCCTCTGTGCCGAATCAGTACTGTTTCCCTTTTCGGTGCCCTCCCACCTCCGCAATTGGACAGTTCCAGATCGTCCACACTGCACTCAGCATTCAGAATGCCTTCGCCGACACTCGTCGCTGCCGGATGGCATTCCACACGAATGCGACTGGGGAACGGGAACGTGCCGATGGGCACCCTGGCTCGAGTCCACCTGCTTTCAGTGCAAATATGGGCTGACAATTCGCGCAATGGCTCACGGTTCTCCGCCACTCGCACTCGGATTTGGCTCAAATCGAGCCCTCAGCGTTGGCCGCGTCCAGTCCTCGTCCTCCTCCTGTGGCGAGTCCGGATGGAAGAGGCGCAACGAAAGTTGTTCCGTGGTCACCAGCAATTCGGCACCGTGTTCGCCCAAAATGCGCAAGCGAAAATTGAGTTCGCACTGAAATAAGTCAGTCCTATTATGTATAGTTGGGCGCATTTCTGGCCGTTTCACCTGGGGATTGGTCCGCTCAAAGAACGGCGTGACTAGCATAGCCACCGACTGGTCAACGCCACTGACGGACTCCGCACCAACTCGACGTCCCATTACTTGATGTGTTGCGTAGTGGTCTGTAGGCGAGGAAAAACTTATCGGAAATGTGAGAATGGGAGACCGGGAAAACCACAAATGAGACATGGCACTAAAACATCCTCTTACAATGAGCGACAGTCACTCACTTGATACGTTCCCGCCTCCACTGAGCACCACGTAGAATCCGTTCCTGTTGTTTGTTGGTGCCGCTGCAGAAGTTGTGTTTTGGGACACTGTGTAGAGGTGCAGTTCGTTCGAATTGGTGAAGTGCCAATAGGGACAGGGAAAGTCCGACTCAAACGAGCACATTTTGGCGGAAGCTTGGGGAAATATTTTTGGATAAAAAACTATCTTCCCGTTTTTCCTAGTTATCTCACCTTCGACGAAAAAAGTAGTTCCAATAATTGTTGCCATCACAATGGTAACTGTGAGTCGGAAAAGGCGGGAATAGAGATCCAAGGGTGTCATTTTTCGTTGACCGAATCAATGTTGTAGATGGTGCGACGAACGCCTCATAATCGGCGGGGAATGAATGACGATCCCAGTTTGCTGTGCTGGTGTTCCCGTTCCTCTCATCGTTTCCTCTTTCTTGGCAGTCAACCCAATTGTTGGGAACAAGACGTCTATTAATGAATGGGGTTTGGGGCCTCCGCTCTGCTGCCGCTTTTCTTCTTCACCTCCCGTGTGATCCGCAAACAGCGGCGCCGGGAAGGGCCATAAAGCGAGAGCGAGCTAGGAGTTGCTGCCCAAATCACCACTCTTCATCGGCAGAAGCAAAGCGGCAGCTGACGTCCGAAAGAGGACAGAAGTGGGCTGGGCTGGGTAAGGACGACATAACAAATGGGATTGGCCATCCGCCGAATTGATTCCGAATAGCCGTTGTTGTCGCCAAAGGGGAAGAGGACAGTGTAAATTGCTAACAAGGATGAAGAGGCAAATCGGAGCGGGGAAATTGAAAAGGAAGCAAGAAAAATTAAACCGAATCAATTCGCCAAGTTTGTGTGATTCGCACTTGCGCACCAAACGTGGATAAGTAAATTTACATACATCTTAGACGTCAGTCACTCATGAGTGCTAACTGCTAAGTGCCAGCTGTCCCTGCTCGATTTGCTCAACAATCCATCTTTCACTTGGAATTTTCCGAATGAATCAATCATATTTTTGGATTAACAAACCGACGATTAGTGGGAGTCTGCAGTGATCATATACATATATAATTATATAATAGGAGTCCAAAGCTTTATGGGATAATGTGCGGTCATCAACAAAAGCAGCCAATAAATATGGGAGAATCACTCATTCACAACAGTTTCTCGAATGTCCCGTCAGTTGTCTCATTAACCGATTAAATCTTTAGAAAGGTCTGGTTTATGGGCTGGCAAATAGCTTCTCGAGTTGCGCAATCCTCGCGTCCTTTTCACGCTCCATCTCTTCCGCGATGCGTGAGACCTTCTCCAGTTGCTTGTTCTGAACAGATTGGAGCAGAAACCAATGTATTGCCAAATCAACAACCCACCACAGAGTCGAGTGTCAACTTGTAATTACGATTTTCTGCCGCCAAACGGTCCATCTGTGCCAGTTTCTCCTCATCCACATGACCATCGCCTGCCACCCCATTGACGCGCGGTTGATTCTGATTCATGTTCTGGAAGCGTGCATTTTGAATCCGCTGGCATTTTCCTCTTTTCCAACCTTTATATTCTCCATCAATTTGTAGTTCGCATCCCGAAGATCTTGGTTGCGTCTCTTCTGGTCTTCTATGTTTTTGTTCAATTCCACAATCGTGGACTGGAAATGAAATTAAAAATTGTATAAAACAGAGGACACCTCGAGAGCATTAATTTCCGAGGAAGACTGGTCGACGAGCTTGCTTTGCGATTTCAAAACACTGATGACAATGCATGATAAAATGTATAAAAATCGAAAATAAGTGTTTGAGAGAAAACCTGAGTTCCGCTTCTAGCTCTTTGTTCCGGGTCGAAAGCTCCCCGATCTTAGCAGCTTCAGCATTTTGCGTGTACACCAGGTTCTGATACGCCAGTACTGCTTTCTCCAGTTCGTTGGTAAGCTCGCCTATCTGGTTTTGCGCATTTCGCATAACTTGCATATGGTGGTCCTTTTCGCGCTTAAATGTTTCCCTTTGAGATTTCCGAGGTCTGGACGCACGTTCAATTCGTTCTGGAGCGCTTGCAATTGACCCTCATAGGAAGACTTCGAGTGGTTGGCGGCCTCCATCAGCTGGTTCTCGTTGTTCGCCCTTTCGGCGATCATCTTGTCCACAACACTCTTGGCCTTTCTGCACTCCTCTGCCAGGAACAACCGCTGCTCCCTTTCCTTCTAAACGCAAAAACAACTCCAACTCCAAACAGGAAAAGCGAGAGTACGTTCAATTCTGCCTGCAATGTCTGCATCCGTTCTTCGTAACCCATACGAGTGTTGTGCAATGCGTCTTCAGCGTCTTTCTTGAGCTTTGCCGACTCGTTGACCAAATTCTCAGCGTATTTCTTATTTAACGCGCTTTCCTCGCGCACCTTTGTCAATTCGGTCTGCATGATCTGTGCCTTCTGGACGAATTGATCAGTCTGAACAAATTTGGAACGTGCTTGGGCGAGTTCATCCATCAGTTTCTTGTTCTCCTCTTTCAACTAAAATCATTTAAGACCGATCTTAGCCCCAATAACTTAAAATTGCCTGGTGAGTTTCGACCAATTTTGCTCTGACGGTTTGCTCAAAAATCAAGTGACGTTCGTTCTGTTCCTTCTTCTCCTTCATCAAATTGTTCTTCTCCGCATGCAAATTTTCTAGGTCGTCCAGTGTTTGCTTTAGCTTCTTATCAGAATCGTCTTTTGCCGATTTATAGCTCTTAATTTCGTTACGAAGTTTTGTTTCCTAAATTATAAATGTCAACAAATTACTATTTATTTTACGATTTACCTTGGCCTTGACGTCATCCATTGAATTTTGCAGAAACGTTATGTACTCAGTTTCCAATTCACCAATCTCCTTCAATCGATCGACCGTTCTGGAGAGTGAGAGGTCCTTGACGAAAACTTACAATTGTAAATGGAATCAAGTGATAGAATATTAGATACATGTCCATAACGTACCTTGCTTTTTGCCTTTCTTCTGGATGTGGAGTTGCTGTTCTTCGGTCTTTTCTTTGGCATCATTTTGGGACAAATTTTTTCTGGACTCAATTTCTTTCTCAATATTCGTACCACTCTTCAAATCAATTTCTTCTCTTTGCTTGATGTCCTCAACCAAGGGCAGAGGCGAGCTTGAATTTTCCTTCTCCACCTTCTTAGACTTTTCCCGGATCTTCTCTTCATTTTGTGCCGGTTTGACCTTTGGTTCAGAAGTCTTGGAGTCAGCAGACTTGTCTAAACCATTAAAATTAAATCGTTCATTCGGACTATCCACTATTTACCTCTCGTTTTTTCCTGTTTTGGACTCTGTTTACGCTTCGGACGCTTGCTCTTTGGCTTATTGTTCACCTTTTCCGTGCTAAATTGAGCAGTCAGAAGCTTGAGTGCGTTGTCTCCATAAGCCTGTTGAAAAAATATTTTATCGAAGATGTTACATGTTATGGTTGACAAACTTCTTCAAATGTTGTTTCCCGGCTTAGCAGTTTGTAAATAACAAAGCACGCAGCAGATACAATTAGGATAGCGGCAGAAATAAATCCAATTGTCAACAAATCCATATTCAAACTCAAAAATAACTATAAGGCATGCAAAATTAGGTAAGTAATATTTTCTTATTTTCTAATCAAATAAGGCCCTGGATTCTGGTGGCAAAAAATTGAGTGATTTAATACAAACATGTTTTACTATAGCTCATTCGACTCCCCTCAGCCAAAGGTACTAAAATCTCAGCAATCCGACCAATCTGGACAAAGTTATGACCTTATGATTATCGGCAAATTGATAAAATTATCCAACAAAAGGGGTAAAACCGCTAACATTGTTGGATTTTATATGTGAGCCTGTGAAGTGTGGTCACTGGTCTATAAAGATTTCACAACTAAGTATTTTGTTTTCCGATAATGATAATTGCTAAGTGATATAACCATGCTAAAAGTTAGCCTCAAAAAGACTAAAGTCCGAACCCGAACTATTTAACAAATTTAAAAAAAATTAAAATGCCAATCAACATCAAACAATCCCACATTCCACTAAGCTAATATAAGTATAATAGTAATCGTAATCGTATAATTTCTAATTTGTAATTTCTCTCTTCTATTAATTAAGATTAAGAGAAAAATAGATAAATCGTTTCGAAATTTTAATTTTCAATGTTTACAAATTTTTATCTCTACCAAAAGTGATCTTAAAAAAGGTACCAAATATTGCTTGAACTCAATAGTACCGCGGTACCGCCCGCAAAATCAAACTTTTGGTAAATAGCTGAATTAGGTATGTATAACTTCAGTATTTTACATTTTAGATTTTGCAACAGCGTATACTTGTATTATTATTAATCGAACACAACAAACGGAAGGACAATCACAATTATTTATTCGAAATACAATGATCAGATTTATTCTTATCCAAAATAGAGCAGGTACTTAAAAATTGAACTAAAATTAAAATATAGTGGTATTTTGTATGGAATTCAGGAAAAACTAGATTAGCCAAATGGTATATGAATTTCGATGACGACGAGAAACAGAAATTGATCGAGGAGGTTCATGCCGTTGTCACAGTACGTGACGCAAAGCATACGAACTTTGTCGAGGCTAGTTGTTTTAATTTTAAGCAAAATGTTTAATTCTCCTTTCCTTTTAGTTTCGCAATTTTAAAATTGTTTACCGGAGGTAATATCCGTAAAAGCGTTCTATCCTTTCTACCGAATAAACCGCTGAGTTATAATAAAATTTAAAAACAGATACGCTGGACTTTATTTCTGCATATGTGTGGACATTGTGGATAACAATCTTTACTATCTCGAGGCCATACACAATTTCGTCGAGGTACTACTCGCTTTCAAAACTCACACCTTCCACTTGGCGTTTGACTCCTATAAAGCTCAGTTTTCGTTCTAGGTGTTGAACGAGTACTTCCACAATGTGTGCGAACTTGATCTCGTCTTCAATTTTTACAAAGTATGTGAGCGCCTTGTTTTAGTCTATTTCTTTTCTGCCATTCTCCCTCTAAGTATGAAAGTGTCTTACTTTTACCATTCAATGTTTATTAGGTGATTTCTGTAATCTTTAGGTCTATTCCGTGGTGGACGAGATGTTTCTCGCCGGAGAAATTCGCGAGACTTCTCAAACGAAGGTGCTAAAGCAATTGATGATGCTTAGCTCCCTGGAATGATGATTGATTGATTGATTGATTGATTATTCCCCTCGTGACTTTTAAATTTTTATTCAATCTTTTAAACTATCAAATATCCAAATTACTTAAAGTAATATAAATATATTTTTACGGTTGGTAGAATGCACTGATTGGTGGGCCAATCAGTTTTGTTGAGAGTCGAAATCCTCTTTTCATTCGCCGCAAAATCGGATCGCTGGCACCAAAAACTGGAGCTGGCTGTTTTTGGGTGGATCATTTAAGCGCCTTTGTTGTTTGTGGAATGTCCACCATTCGGCGCATTTCGTTGTTGTTATGTGGGGCTCAGGCTCACTCCCAGCCCCAAAAATGCGTAATTCCGCGTCGAGTACATTGTCACAGTGACGATCCGCTGCCAACAAAGAGCGGGCTCCAACCGGATTCAGCTGCCTGTTGCTCCCATCCTACTCCTCTCCCTTCCCTCCCCGCGCGGTCCCCACTCCCTCTGCCATTCAAGCGAGTTTCCTTCTCCTCGTCACACAGCCAGCAGATCGTTTCCTTTTGCCGAAAATAAATATACATAGGTATGTACTTATTTTTGTGTTCTCGCCTCTTTTCCCCCTTGTTTTGTTTGCCATCCCTCCTCCTCCTCCCATTGCCACTCCCATTGAAGTCGGCGCCCCCCGCGCGAACTCATTCTTTTCAAGCACCTCTCCTGCCGGTGCGTCTAATCTGACTGACGAATTTGCACAACTTATTTTGCTTGCCACATTCCCAGTTCCCCACCCACATCCTTGCTCTCACTCTTCTCTCAATTGGCGTCAGCACTGCCACCCACTGCTATTCTGTATTCTTCCACATTGCACAACGTTCTCAGTGCCCCTTCTCCCCGCTACTCTTATTTTGGAAATCCGCCGTCCAACAAAACGTCGTCCCAAGTCCAACAGGGGGTCAGTTTATTGTTTAGCTTGTTGTTCATGCATCATTCCCCACCCATTCCAGATCGTCTCCATCCAAGTGGACAACTCTTTTTCCGATTCCCCAACATCCACTGTCCAACCCCGCCACCGACCACTGCCTTCTCCTACCAGCAATCCCCACTATCCTCCGGCCCAGACGGCCGCCGAGCGTAGGCGCAGAATGGCCTCGGCAAAGATGTACGCAACCATTTCACTGGGCATCCGCCTTTTTATTCTGGTCAGATCCACCTAACTTTCAAAGAAAACTTTCCCCGGCTTTTCATTTAATTAATAATAGCTGCTGGTTATCGTCTCAATGGTAATGCCAAAAAATTTGTCCATTTTTATCCAAAATGCGCTTTTCGATACTCGTAATGACTGCGCCAGGAGTGTGTTTTTGGCGCGAAATCAACGGATCGCAGCAGAGTCGAGAAATCTGTCCACCGTCGAACACCCTCTTCCCGATGAACATTGGCAAGAATGAAAGATGCTTAAAACTGACTGGCTACATATTCATTGCCATTTAGACCGCTGGAATTCGGCACTCCACTTACAGATGCGCGGTCAAAAGTAAGCACCTCTGCCTCCGATCTTTTGTTCCTCTCCATCCCCACTTTCAGTGTCTGGGGCCAACTGGCCATCATCATTCTGTCCATCATTTTCGCTCTCCCTCCACTCATCTTCAGCTGCATCTACATGACCTCGGGGAGAAATTTGAGCTTTTCGGTACTGACTTGATGCTCCATCCCTGTATCCTAAATTCTGCAGCAAATCATTGCCGCCGGTGTCAGCGTTGTGGCCTTTCTAATATTCGGCGCTTTCGAGGTGGGTTCACTGCACCTCTGATTAAAATAGTACCAATCGATTCAAGACTTGGTACGCCACTGGATTTGGTTGGTCCTTAGTTTCTTTCCTTCAACCTGTTTGACAATCCCGCCTCACAGATCACATGCCCACTTTCATTCGCCAAATCGGTGATTAACTGATTAAATTCGCGCATTTGCAAATATACGAACTTTCACTTTTATTGGTGGCGGCACATTCAGCGGCTGCACTGGATTGCCCGGTACCTTAAGTGTAAACCGAACTCAAACGAAAGATGCCCTTTCAGGATGTGAAGTCGGCTTCGTGGTAAAGGGCTGGGCAGTGGCTGCGGTGGGCACAACATGTGCGGTCACATTCATAGCACTGCCCAATTTTTAGGCATTCTATTTTCTGTGCGCCCTCCTCTCAGTCATCGATGCAATCGTTGTGTTTCTGCGCCGGGACAAGTGGGTGGTGGATGACTACTCCACGCATTCCTCCCATTCCTCCCACAGCACAACGGCGAGAAGAGTGATTCTGCAGCACAGCCAGCCAACCCGCGGCTCATACTAACTACATAAAACATAAGTACCTACATATGTTGGGGTGTGATAATGAACGTGTGCAGATGTAATAATTTGACACTCCAACATTCGTTCTTCACGATTTATCGCAACCACAAAACACTTATGACTCTTTTCGTTTCAATACTCGCTCGTCGTTTTGCTGCTCTTCGTGCTCGTCAAAGGTATCTGAACTGGGTGGCCAATTCCCTGCGCATTTTTGTTCGGCGCTGCTTCTCGTCCATGAATTGCTTGAACGAACGGATCAGCAGCGGTAGGTCGACGTCAAAGTCGCCGCTGATGATCGCTGCATGGGGGACGTAATCCAGATGCAGACGGTTGAACTCCACAGAGCAGAGACGCGGAATTTGCACGCCTTAAAGAAGACACGTTCGAATGGTTGCACCCTCCCCTTCTTGCCTTTGTAGTTCACCACCAGTCGAAGTCGTTGCTGGATTTTGGGCCAAATGGCACGTGGAACCAGGAACGAGATCAGTTTGCGCACTGCGCCTGCCACAATCCCGTCCATGCCCGCACGGTACACTTTGAAGTCGACGCCCGTCAGGAGAACGTCGCTGTAGAGGCGCGAGTGGCGGAAATGGGGTTTAATCTATGGAAACGGATAAAAAGAGGGGTGAAAGAGGGAATTAGTAATTACTCCGACGCGGAGCAACCCGTTGGCGGAGAGCACATTGTGCGCCTTGTTTTTGCGTCTGAACACTGCACTCACGTCGCCCTCCAGCACCAAGGTTATGCCGTTCCGGTCAATCATTGCACGGGGGGAACTTTTGAATACACTTGATTAAACAATGAAAAGCAGAAAATTGCGCTCACGTCGTCAAGTTGGCGGTTACCCTGCAAATATTCAAGTCGAATAATCATCTACAGGCAATTGGAACTCACACAAGACGACAATCGGAACACACCATTTTGGCGAGGGAACGAAGTACTCGGGGCATATGTCTGTGCGAGTAGCTCACTGAAACTCCGCCAAGTTGGGCGTTGAAAATGTGCCAGAAGAACGTGTTCGGCACGTATCTAAATGAACCATGGAATGAATGGTGGAGTGAATGCCCACTCGCTGAGGATCAGGCCGAGCATCTGAACGGAGAACTGTTCGTTTATGACTGAAACAATAAGACCCGCCTGGTCCCTGACTTCGATATCCTCAAACTTGGGTCTTTGCACGGAGGACGGTGCTGGCTCTCCATTGTGCAGAAATCCACCGTCGATGCCGAAGATAAGGTCGCGGCGGGAGAAAGTGGGCGGGTAGCGAAGTGTCAGGTCGGGAAGCCAGGTGCCGTTGAGGAACACCAAGTCCACCTCGGGAGGCTCTTCAGGGGAAGCGGTCGTCTGCTCCTGGGAGAGCGGCGATGTGCCAGAGTCGTCTCTCCCGGAATATGGCGAGCAAATGTGATCGAACACGGAAGGCGAGGACGGAGAAGAAATGTCCGGAGAGGAGAGCTGCTCTTCGGAGGCGGATGAACTACTGAAGGATCATTTAAATCCGGCATCCTGGCTATCTGCCATTAATGGTAAAATATTTGTTTGGGGGATAGCAAGTTAAATTTCATATTTTTATCAGTTATCACGTTTGCGAAGCGGCGGGTCGCGACATGAGCTGGATCTAATCTGTAATTGCTGACGCTGTATGGGGTTGGATTGGACCTTTTGATGGAGGAATTCTCGGACAAGAGGCGGTAGCAGGCAAATTTTGTCGCGAATAGCTTCGTCGATGCCCGACCGGATCAAATCTCCGATGGCATAGAATTCGCTTGCCTCAGGTCCAAAATACTGAACGGCAGCAATATCATTGTAAAACCCACGCTCACCTTCATCGTGAAATTGCCGGGGTCCACCGAACAATTCACCACCTGGGAGAAAAATATCGATTCCGCAGTTTCTAGTGGGTCCTTTTGCCTTGACGGAGGTGAACTCTTCGCTCAGATCACGGTGGATGTGCACCAGCATGTTCACCGTAAGATTGCCGACTACAGCCAACATTTCGGCACTGCAAAGGAGAATTCGGATGCACTCTATCCCCATCGTTAGAATTTTACTTGTATGAGGCAAAGAAGACGGACAGGTCCTGTCCAAACGTTTTATGTCAATTGTCAGATTGCGATGCATACGGCGGTTCCTCGTACGCTCAGCTCAGGCAAGTGGACAGAGAGGTCAACCCCAAGTCCAGGGACAAACTTCACTCCGATGTGTGGCCTCTTCAAACTGGTTATCACCGCATTGCTCAGCGAGAATCGGCTCTCTCGAATCGTGGGCAGCACCATTCGATGCTAGAGTAAAATGCATAACGCTTATTTGTTTGTGGGACACACTAGAATTTCTGGAAGACCATCGGACGCAAGTTCGGCCAGGTAGTCGACGCCTAACAGAATGAAGGGTTATTTTAAATGAAGTGCAAGACCGCGTTGGCTGATTCTGAAATAAATGCCGGCCGAAGATTCCTCCGCTGGATCGTCGATGCGAACAGTCTCATAGGGGCTGTGCTGGGGTGATGCTAAAGGGAATGCCATAGGTAATAGGGATTGTTGGTACTTCGTTCAGTGTCCATTTACGCATTACCTCTTGCGCTATTACTCGACAAAAATGCGAGGAGCAGATATAAAGTGAACAATTGTAACATGTTGCGACAGTAATGAGAGGCCATAGCTCGCCTCCACTGTCCACTAACTGCTCTAGATAGATTTGTTTATTCCTGCCAGTGCAATAGGTGATGGCTGATGGGTGGCTAGGATGGGGGTGTCGATTCTCCACTTTTGGGCTGCTGGAGGCCTTCATTTGTTCAAAAAGGCCAATGCAAGAGGACAATTGAAAATATTTTCTTGCCAGCGCCTATCCTTGGTCTTAATTTTCGATTGAATGCTCTGATGTTGGCGAGAAGATTAATGGCAATGGCGGATGCTGGTTCGAGAAGCGGCCAAGGAAACGAGAACAATAAGATGGGAGGAAAGATAAAGAAAGGTCGTCAGGATTAAGTTGTGGGAAAGAAATGAAGGACGAAGAGTGGATTTGCCCGCAGAAAAATACCTACTACCGCAGAACATGGACAAAGCTGACAATCCCCGGTCTCCAAGAAATGCAAGGGAAGAAAGTCGGCGGAAATTAAATGCAGAATTCCCCAGAGGGCTGGGCGGCGCGTGGCCAAATTCAATTGAATAAGTGCCGAATTCGGTCGTGGAAAAGGAAGTCAAGGACGGACTGATGGTAAGATATTGTATTAGATAGATGCTCCAATAGATGCCCATAGCAATGCCATTTGGCATATTTATTAGAGTCGACTAACAATTTAACTATTATTGCCATCACATGGCCCAATAAATTCGCATAAGAAGGAATTGTAAATATATTTTCATGTTCTTTTGAAGCCTGAAAAGTCTCCTATCTAATAATTGTGTAAGCTAAATTGTCAATTTATGGCCAAAATTCCGAGAAAAGCGCTACTTTAGAAGAAATATTCTGCATGATGTCTTTCTATTTTTATTCCGCCCGAAATATAAATACAATGTCTAAGCAGAAGTATTTATTTACGTGTTCATTTTCATATCAGACAGGTTGTTCGGATTTCCAAATAATGCGACGAATGTAGGTGGTGACAGATCAGTTCGGACGATGGAAGCTGAAAGTGTTAAAAACTGCGGCCTCTCTATCCAATCAGTCAAACGGAGGCCGATTGATCGAATTTAGGAAAATGCTAAAATTGCTTTCGAATTCCTTTTCATAAACCTCAATCAGCCCCGTTTGCGAATATCGACCGCAACAAATCGCGCACAACAAGACAGAATTTAAAACCACGATAAAGAAGTGCATTTGAATGTAGGTCCGGGGTAAAAGGCCAAATCATCTCACCAACACATTTTGGGGGAAACATCGCCGCTAGCCGTGAACAGCTGGCTCATTGTGCGCCGCTTGCATCACCAGAAAAGCGCAGGACATTGAGAAGACGCATCTTGAGTCCGCTTCCCGCTTGG